>JAOBRC010777560.1:0-17191 GCA_027575255.1 Scolionema suvaense | reverse complement strand
ATGTAACAAGACCATACTGGCTTGAAGTGGGGCCATCTCTAACTTCATAGAAAAGTTATCAATTAAAACAGAATGATGCTTGATTTAGTTTCGTCGGGTAATTTGATCATCTTGATAATAAAGTAGAATTTCATTTCATAATATTTGTGATGAATGTTACCCCGTGCTTGTTTGTAATCTCAATTTTTAGGCAAAATTGAGGCTCGGTTTCTGATGAAAATAATTCTTCCACGACAGTTTCATTTCATTGTGCTTAGTAGCTGTTCCTTTAAATGGGCAGAACCCGACAGAATCGTTGAAATGAAAAGTTTTGAGATTATTTTGTGCGAAGTAACAGCATTGCCACTAGGACTCTAAATCTTGAATTTCGTTACCCACTCTTAAATTCAGATCCTGGTAAAACCCTACTAATCTCAATATGCCACAAAATACTATGTGAAGATTGAGTCACGAACGTATGGGACTTATATTGCGGTTGCTTTTACGTTGAAAAGAACTAATTTTGCTCAAGATATTTTTAAAAAAATTTCAGACACCAATCGGATCCTGTCTCCTTAAAGGACCGATAGATTTGCCGAAAACAATTTTTTGAGATAACTGCTGAAACGCCAACATATACCTGCCAATATTCCGCACACGACATATATCAGCTCGAAATGCTTGCGTTCAGAAGATGAGACAACTTTTAAGTAGAATTTTTGAATTTTGCCGTTCCACAAAATATTCGAATCTAGACTAGAAACGTCTCTCTTAACTCTGCTCTCTAACCTCAAATCACTATGGTCAAATACTACGCCTGTTATCTGTCTGCGGGTTGTATTCATCAGGACATGGGAGCTGAGCAGAGTGTGATGCGGGATAGCTATCGGGTATTGAGAAACGGGAGACTGTCAAGTCTAATTCGAATCCTGGTCAATCCCTAATAAAATCCATAGAGCATCTAAATGGATTTTTTTAGTTATGCAACCCTTTTTCATGGGGAATTTTCTGAAACCTATCTGAGACGGCCCAGTGTGACCAGCATATTAGATCTGTAGCAGGCAGACAAAGAACAATCATACTTTCTTCACATACCCCTAAGGTACCTTTAGGGAAGAAATTTTCGCGGGAAGAAAATTTCGCGGATTTTGGGCAAAAATTTAATTAAATTCCCTTTTTTAGCTCCTAAAATGCATAACCGCGATAATTAATTCCTGCAAAATTTATGACCATCTAAAAGTCCAAAATCCTTCGAAATAATGCATTCTTTATCAATTACCTTTGAACAGAGGTCGACTCACTCATACAGTGATAAGTGCAGCATGCTAAAATGTTATTTTAATATGGAAAAAACTTCCCAAAAATTTATGAAAGTGTTTTAGCCGCGAAAATCCACTCCTGCAAAATGCTTTGTTTCGCATTGACCGCAAAAATTAATTCCCACGAAATGTTCGAAAAAAGTAACTGCGAAAATTTCTTCCATTAAGGTAGCTATTTGTGCGGAACAAATTTTTGCTAATGTGAGTATTTTTCACAAACACTAATTCTGCAAAACCCATAAAATCAACCATTAACAAAAATTAGTTCGGCAAAAATAATCAAAATTGATAATAAAAAAATAAGATTATAGGAAGGAAAGACAGGCAAATATGGTCCCTACTTCAGGCCTTGAATTTTCACGAACACTTTTCGAAAAACGACATTCGCGAAAATAATTCTGCAAAATCCGTCAATGCATCCGTCAATGCATCCGTCAATGCATCCGTCAATACATGAGATTGGCAAAAATTAGTTCCGAAAAACATTTCAGATTTGTCCCTTCAGTCGCAAAAAACAGTTACGCAAAAACTAATTAACCTACGACATTTGCAGACTGGAGGACGTTCCCAAGAAAACTCAGCACATTCCGGTGAAGTATCACAGTCATGAAACAGTATATTTGACCAGTGTATTTAGGTGTTTCTTAAAACGGTACCACACTTGTGCTACCGTTGTACTGTACAGTTGTGCGGATCAAAGAACAAATTTTCTAAGCTATCTAAGGGTAAAAATACAATTCAATTTACCGCTAATCACAAGAATTTATTCTTGCTATTGCAGACAAAATATGCGAAACGCACGGAGGGACAGACAAAGGAAGTTGTTGTCACTTTCCATTCCTCTACAAGAACGAAGTTATACCTGTCTGTACAATGCACGCTCATTCAAGGCTATGGTGCGCTACAACTGACGATTTTGATCGGGATAGGAAGTGGACAAACTGTGGACTCAGCCCGAAGATCCTCTAAAGTGGTTCTTTCGGGTCGCGATAACAGAGCGCAATGCAACGATAGGACTGAAACTTCACAGAGGCAGAGCGGTGGAATGATACGTGGATGAACCCGACCCAAGTGCGCGAACCTCTTTATACACTGAGAAAAGCGGAGTTTACAGATTATTTATTATGTGATTCCCAGTGCCCAGGCCTTAACACTGCTCTACTGATATTAATCATAGATCTATGACAAATTTGCACGTGAAAGACTAGTACTAACTTAACCATGTGCTTGCATTCATACAAGCAAAACGTAGAGAAGGCAATCTCCCTCAGAAAAACATTTCTGAAGTATTAACGCATTAACGACTCAACACAAAAATGATAACCAGAAGTTTACTTTTCGTCAAGGTCCTGGATCTTCAGCTGCACCACTATACAACATCATCAACAGAATCTGTATAGTGGTGCAGCGAAATATCTAGGATCTTGACGAAAAGTAAACCTCTCGTTATCATTTTTGAATTGAAAGTCTGTGCCCTGACTAGAGTGTTAATTAGCAACTCAATTTTTAGGTTCTGCCTCAAGTCGGTGAACAATAACTTCTAAACAGTGGTGTGCAGATAATTATGTGAACCACAAACAAAATCAACTTACTATCGTCATAGGGCTGCTTACAAATCCTATTTGCTACTTTACAAATACTAAAAATGCTACTTGCAACATAAAACAGAGGGTTCATTACCACTATAGTTGTGCAACAGATACTTGTCTGTAAAACAGTGCCAAGTTTAAATTTCTGGCCTCAGGTTGCTTAGCAACATGTATACATTCTTGACAATATCAAAGTCCGACAATGAAGCGACTTACCTTGAACAACCATGATCAAAGGAAAATAACTTTTCAACATTACGCTCAAACGAGGCTAATTTGTAATAGCACATGGTACCGTACAAAATTCAATACCAAATAGCGAATGGCCAGATCAGCGCCAGATCAAAAGTTACACCAAAAACGAAAAATTCAATTGTGCCCATTTTAACCAACATTTATTCCGAAATGCTGGTGCATAGTGCACAGCAATACACTACGATTCATCACATACAACATATATATAAATAATTTCCCTAAAAATATTTCAGATTTCTAATAAATTCAGCTGAAGGTGATTCAGTCAAACAGTGTTTCATGCCTTTTATATGAACACCTCACCCGTCACAGAGAAGCAAGATTTTTTTTTTTAGGAGACCGTTCCTTATGTTCTATCTGCGGTGAGAAGCATTTCTCAACTCTTCTTTCACCACGACACTGGGATCAGGCCTCCATAGATCCAACTGAGTTTCATTCAATCAGTCAGTCAGCTGCAGACAGTTGCAAATCATCCATTCAAAATGGCCCAGTTGAATTCATCGCAGACGCAATCAGAACACTTTCCTCCTCGAACGCCAGTAATCACTCTCCTGAATCAATAAGAGGAAAGCCATGAATTAGGTTTAGGTATTGTATTCTGTCCTTGCTGGCGGAACAACGCCACTCGGAAAGCTGTTATGTTCTCCTATTATGGAAAAATTTTTGGTGCTCCTATTATCATATACATTCTCTATCGTAGGTACCACCACCGCAATGCGTCGCAACAATAGTCAGGTACTTCTCGCTCATGGCATTCAGCATTGGATTTTTTTCCCCAGAATTTTGAGACCTTAACTACATTTCTATTTTAATCTATGTCCACTAACAAAAAGAAATACAGCTCGGTCTTTCTCTCCAATCATACCGCTGAAATTTTGAATATTAGTGTTGTTTAAAGGAAGGGTAACGTCACGAAAGAAATTTTAGTACCTACCTACCTAGGCGCTAGAGCACATCAAAACATGAAACTTGGCGTTTGGTTCATGACCAAATCTTGAGTAGTTTTGGAGATGTTGAGCCTCAAAGCTCAGCAGTTACCATCTTGATTTTGATGATGTCATCGGTGTACCATTGCTAAGCATTATTATTGCCTTAGTAACGCATTACCTATATTTAAATTGTATATTTTCTCAAGCAGATCCTTGACACATTATCAAGCTTTATGATAAAATGAAAGAAAAAATACTCTGAAGCAATTAAAGATTGAGTATTTTGGGTACAAAGTTTGGATAATTTGAGTGGGACACAAGTGACATCATGCATAATTAAAGGCAAGATGGTAGCTGCCGAACTTTGGGGCTTGATGTCTTCAAAACTACACAAGCTTTTGCCATGAAATAAAAACTATATGTCACGTTTTGGCGTACTCTATCCACTGCTAGAATTTCATTTTTGACGTTACCCTTCCTTTAACGGTCAGTCAGACGATATGTTGTCTATGCTAATTAACACTAAGACTTGGCAGCAGTTAGAACATTGAGCTAAAACTTTTCACCAACTTTGCAAATTTCAACAAGCCGTGACTTCTAAACCGCTTTCTCAAGAGCTAAAACTAAGTGCGAATCAACGCACAATTGCCCGTTCCGACAAAGAGTCGATGATGACGACTTAACCATTTCAGCCCTTGGTGTACCTTGGAGCCCTGAAGGCAGCACAGTAGTCAGAACATACATATGCATTTTTCGTTCTCTAAAGGCTGATTTCCACAGAACGGAAATTTCCGTGGGGATTTTTTCCAGCGCGGACAAATGACTGAGCATGCGCACTTCAAGAATTCCACTTCCGCTCGAAAGTTTAAGCCAGTCCTGGCAGAATCTGAGTTTGAATGAAATTTTGGCGGAATTCATAGCATGAAATAATAATTCCGCGCAGAAGCTTCCGCAGTGTGGAAATCCAAAAAGAAAGCACTCTTATTTATACGGTTTCAGGTGGGTCCTTGGAGAAAGGTCCAAACCATACTGACAATGACAAAAAAAAAAAAAAAAAAAAATCCAAGGATATTTATATACATATACAATAAAAATGACAAATATTTGTGATCAATAAATGCTTGTACATCCTCAGAAATTAGCACTACTCATACCGCTGTAAGAATTTTTGAAAACGGTGTTTTTTCCCGATAAAACCAAAAAAGAATGTGGCAAACTACAACCACAGATCTGGTAAATTCTCCGAAGGGATCAACGGGAAAGAAGAGATTCTGCTGTCTCAGTGAGACACCATCACGGTTAGTGCTGAGAGAGAAATTATGACAAGGAGGTTCACTAGATCACCGGAAAACAGACTTCTACAACTATTTTTTCAATGTCATGACTCTCCGTTTCTGAGTAGAATGATGCCCACACTGCAGTGAAAGTAAGCGGACACAATCGTTTCTTGAAGGCCAAATAGAACGGATGAACAAATTTTCGTAAACATGAGAACTGTGCAAGAACAGCACATGAAACGCAGGAAGGTTGAAAGACCTGTAATTATACTGGCTAGATTAAAGCATTAATCCGACGAAAGGTATTGAAAGAATACGTCACGGGTAAAAAGTACATCTTCCAGACCCATAAAAAAACCTAGGTGATAGAAACTCCTACAAATTTCCAATATCTCCAGAACCCAGGTTTACTTCGCTGTATTTTAGATGTCGGACTCCACTAAGAGCAGGGTTAATGTGGGTTAATGTTACGTTTATGGTTGCGGAGTGTACGGATTTTTCCGCAAACGTTTATCGTGCAAAGCTGGCACATATCTGACCAGCAATGCACGATGAATCAAAATTATCTGAGCATCTCCATATAATTTGATGAATTAGACCAATACTTTGAAAAACAATCGTAAAAATAAATTCATACAATCTTGACTCGATCTCGTTCGTAAAAAGAAGTCACACAATTACATTGCTAATCTGCAGACATTTATCCCCAATGTCCCATGAATGTCGATATATCGACAAATCTATTTCCAGCACACAACAATTCCATAAAAATGTTCGTAGCAACAGTCTATTTTAACTGTATTTTTTTCTACTCTATTGCTCCCATGCAGTTCTCCATTCGAAAGCATTTGATGAGCAGATTTCTATTAGATTTCTATTAGAGTTCAAAACTTATCAAAATCAAGACACCAAATTAGAGAGGACTCCAGCAAATTAATCATGAATCATTGTTTCACACCATAAAAAAATATAATGAAATATCAAAGATGACCAATAACAATCATCGCATAATGAGCAGATACCAAAACAACCGAAAAAATAACTATTTTTGGACATTAAGTGCCATACCTAAGCCAAAGAGTTTTCTCAAATGTAATGATACATGGTCCATAACATAATATAATTAAAACATCTTAAAAAATTAAAAAAAATAATTAATAAATCAATGGATCTTGCCACATTTTCAAAAAACTCTAGAAAGCCCGATTTTCGACTAAAAAAATCTGCACCCAATGCCAAACAGAGTTTTCTCAGATGTGAAGCATAGCCCATAACATCATGACCACAATTGTTATCAAGTTTCACTTACAAAATAATGAACAGATAAGAAGCACCTAAACAAACCTTAAAAACCTTACAAATCACCTTTGCACAAAAATGACCACGCTCAAGCTGACCTAGAGTTGACACGATGCATACTATAACTACCATTGTTCTTAAGTTTCATATTAAAAGTTACAGAAAGGTAATAAATGGATCTTGAAATATTTTGGAAAAAAACGTAAATATGGCCATTTTTGGACATTACCTGACACCTGCAAGCCGAACGATAAATTTTCAAATTTCTGGCTGCATCACTTTTCTTCAATTACGGATTGTTTCCTTCACGCAAAATTTCAGAAAAATCCATCGAGCAGTTATCCGGGAAAATGCGCGGGTCAGAGATGGAGGAAGGACAGATGGAAGGACTGACACCTCATTTTATAGGACTCTTCTGCTAAAGCGGAACTCCAATTACAGAGGTATGGAAATCGAAGAAGAAACCAGAAAACTACGGTAAATACTCCAATAAACACCTCCCATTGTAACGCCTACTTCAAAGAAATGCCTCTAAAACAGGCAAAATATCTAGAAAAAGACTCCCCAAAGCATTGGAGAGTAGTATGTGTAGTACCTGTAGTAGAGAGTAGTAGTAATATATGTAGTATGTATGTATGTAGTATGTAGTATGTGTAGTAGAGTAGTATATGTATAGTATGTAGTATGTGCAGTGGAGTAGTATATGTATAGTATGCAGTATGTGTAGTAGAGCAGTATATCATCAAGGAAAACAAAAGCGGTATCAGTGTAGTTTGGAAGTTACTGAAGAGACCACAAGAAACTTCGTCACTTCATGTTTTGTTTACAAAAGTCAAGAATTCTCGATAAAAGTAAACAGGCACGATAGCTTCTGCCAGGACAAGTTAAGACTAGCCAAACTTACTTGAGTTAAATTGCGACCACTTGGGTAGAACCTTGTCTCGATCACCTGCAAAATCATAGACAACAACATGAAAGTCATGAACGGCAACGTTTCTGATGACGCATGAAAACTCCAGCTTCCACATTGTTTGCTTAACATTACGTTTCTTCACCTAACATGTACAAGCAAATCCACCTCCGCACAAACTGCAAGTGATTTTTTGCATCAATTCAATGCACTGATCTTATATTACCAGTGAAAATGAGAAACACGATCATTTTCAGCACAAGACCTAGTCACACCTAGGATAACCAAGATTTTTCTGAAATATTACACATGGTTCATGATATAACCAAAATAGCTATTCATTCCGAATATGGGGAAAAAATAATCAACAAATCTTGAAACATTTTCAAAGAACTCTTAAAAAGGCCAATTTTGGATACAAATGGCTGCACTCAAGCCCAACCAGAGTCTTCCCAGATCTGAAAAATGACCTGTATTTTACTTTCACACCAAATGGTAAAAAAATTTTCAAGCAGATACCAAAATATTTTTGGAAAATGCCACAAAACGGCACGAAAAGTTTTCTTAGGCGTGACATATGGTTCATAGCATAACTACAATAGCTGCTCAGTGTCACATCGAAGATTAAAAAAAAAAAAATGAAAGGATGCAGATATATTTAAAAAAAAACCCTAAAAAAGGAAATTTTTGGGCAACGCCCAAGCCAAACGAGAGTTTCCTCAGATAGTAAATGGTCCATATGATAACAACTAATGGTCTTCAGTTTCAAACCAAAAATGACAAAAATAATAATAATAAAAAAAATGAACAGATCCAGAAAAAATCCGGCTGCATCAGTGTATTTCAATTATGCCAAATTTCAGAAAAATACATGGGGCAGTCGTAAGCGAAAAAGTGACAGAATGACAACAGGACGGATAGACCGCATATTATAGGCCTCCTCCACTAAAGCGTGAGTGCAATGAACCAGCCAGAAAAAAGTGCTCTATTACAGGGGGCCAAGGTCTCAATTTCAAGATACGCTATACTAAAAAGAGATGGTTCAAAAATTAAACCAGGCACACTAATCACACCCAGTCATTAATTTGTAATAAATACAGACTTAAGTGGCAACCTAATTCAAATGAGTAAGTGTATTTTACGAGTAAATAAAGCAATATCCACTTGCACAGGATTGTAACCACAAAACATACCTTGTTAAAAAATGCCACAGCCTGGCTCCATTTCGCACTGGACGGCATGAAGTGTGCTTTGTCGTGACAGCTCTAAGAAAAATAGGAAAAGAATGCCATTAACAAATAAGATCATACACTGAAAGCAGTCGGAAAATATTTCATAATCCGGTTTGAACACCACCGGTTGACGAAAGTTCAAAATTGTCAGGTCAAGGCAGATATTGTTGAACACCACAGAATACAAATGTCTGCTGCTAGATAAAAACAAAAAACAAAACACAAACAGAGCAATGACATGTGTAGACGTAAGAAGGTACTTCGGTCAAAAATGAAATTTGAACAGGTGGTAGAGTACACAGTAAACAGAAAAACATGACATTTACATAGTTTTGATTTCATGCTGAAAGATTGTGTGCTTGTGGGGATATCCTGCAGCTAAGTCTGGCACATACTATTTCGCAATCTCATGAGATCATATAGGTAAGTATAGTCATGTCAAGTTACTTGAAGGCTTAACGTATTTCTGCCAATAGATCTTCAACATCTCATCAACCTTTGCGATAAAACAAAAGAGCCGGTCTTTCACAACAGTCAACCTTGAGTATTCAGGCAGCAAAGTTTGGATAATTTAGGTTGTACCCGTACAACACCATAGATAGTTAGTGGCAAGATGCCAGCTACTGAGCTTTGGGACTCGAAATCTCCATAACTGCATTTTAACCTTTTGTAATAAAAAAAACAATAATGTCATGTTTCAGTAAGCTCCATAATTCATCGAAAACTCATTTTCAGCCTCAGTTACTCGTCAAGACACTCACAACATCAACATAGAGGACATCACTTTCATCAGACAAGCCGATGCTCCTGCCACTACGATTGTAACCATCTCCAGATACTTGGTCCTGAATGATACAAAACGTGAAAATGTACAAATAAGAATCTTTTTAGACAGACCGTGGAAATGAAACTTACAATGTGAATAGAACGCATTCGAACGAGATTAAACCTTACCCGGAGCTTTCAGTAAAAGTTTTCGTCCTTTTCGCGAAGGTGCCAAACCTCAAAACGAAAATCCTAAATGTTCAAATAAAATTTCACCCTTGCTATCCACGACAAAATGGTTGTAATGGACAAAAAAAAACGTGGATGAATGGAGCAAAGGAAAGGATGGACAGTTCTTATTCTAAGACTCTTCAGCTATTCCAGTCCAAAAAGTATTTTTCTGTAACATGAATCAAAGTGGGGATTTGAAATTTATATAAGAAAAATGGGTCTTGGAGCTGATCAGGTAATATCGGGACGATGTCATCCTCGATGTTATAGATGGCACAAACACTTAATTTTTAAATCTAATCTACAGATACTTACTGCATGAAACTTGGTACACATATAGTTCAGCCCTATTACAGTCGAACTGCATCAAAACAGTTGCTGGACACCTGCTCAATCTTGCTGACGTCAACATATTCAATAGAAGGTCGCACAGAGCTATGATTCTCATATTTTTCGGAAATCTGGCTCAAATCAACAAAACGCGGAGAAAACTTATCTCAAACACCCATTATGCCTTTCAATCTAATAAATATCATTTTAACCTATTTATCACAGAAAATAATAAGCAAATTGATATTTTAGCATTCGGTAAATTACCCAGAATTCCCAGTCAGAGAGACGAAGAGATGCTGACGTCATCAGATTTTACATTGCAAAAAATTTTCTTCAATGAAATTCGATAGACAACTAAATTTTGTGAAAAGTCACGAGATATGAGCGCAAGATCTTTTACCGTTCATAAGATATTCAGCATTTTCTGTAGGGGGGAGGGGTGGTGAGGGATGATTCCTCCCCCCCTCTACCCCGCTGCCTAGATAGGGTTCAGACAGATTAATTGGCCTTTGAGAGCCACTGTACTGAGCAACCAAAATTTAAACCAACCAATTTTCCAATTTTCGAGTATTTCCAGTATATTTTGCTACGCAATTTTTAAAATTTCAGTGTGGCATTCTGAAGTCCCAAAATCCAGTAGTTTTCAAGTACTTTTCCAGTATAAAAAATTTCTCCAGTACTTTTCCAGTATTTCCAGTACCCAGTGGCCACCCTGGTAGGAGACAAACTACTTTCAGCACATAAATTAGGAATAAAATTCCACTTTTATTGCCTTGGTTAACAATAGGTGCTTTTCTTGACATCACAGCGAACGAATGACAGAGCCATATTATTTTTTTGAGATGGACATCATCTCTGAGTAATAAACATATTAAATAAACTTCATTTTGCGGAAAAGCACTCAACATTAACTCATTTCCATCTACGAAATTTTTGACGTTTTTTGGTCAACCATCAATGTCAGCATATGTATTGTAGTGTACGAGGCATTTGATGTCAATCTATCACTGCGGTGCAGAATATGCACACTAACAAAAATCTTCCTCTAGGAGGTATTATACGTATTTTTCTGTTTCACAGCAAGAAACAGCAAAACTGCGAATTTCCTGTAGGATCGTTAAATATGCACTCATACATCACAAGAATCCTTCCCTTCTGAGTTTCTGAAAAACAATATCATCTGTTTTGCTGTACCTACCTCTTTTGTACCAACTACAAATATCGGTACACTGCCACTGGTGTTCTGCAGCCCGAAATCAGAGTCACGGTCATACCTGCGATAAAAATAAAGAAAAAAATAGCCACCAGAAACACATCAGAAGCTTTCTTTTAAAAATTAAGAAGAAACATGACATGCAAAGGAAGACAACGAGTGCAAAGAAAGGATATTTAAAAATAAGTCAAAGCGTCTCCAAAAAAGCAGGAAGTTAATAACACAACCAAGAAATCTTAAGAGTTCTAAAAGACGAAAGCTTTTAGTACCGAGGAACACTCCTTGGAAATAATCAACAATTTTGTCTTCATAAGCAAAGAGTCTAATGTTTGTTAGTACTTACTTTTGAAACCATCACCAGGTAATACATTCCAACACTTAATCAAAACTCACAATAAGCAGATGAGATGTAATACCTGCATCAACCCTGACATGAGGCTCTGCAAACCAGTCAGTGGAAATAAAAATATCACAACAATTTTTCTAGCAAGGAATGACAGTAATGGGGCAAACAAAACCGTACTGAATTTTCAACAGACGAAAGCATATGCCAAAAGTCTTAATAAATCCTACGGAAAGGAGTATGAAATGATTGGTACAAAACGTATAACAGACTATTTGTATAAGATGTATAAAAGGCTATTTTTATAAAAAACGCACAAAAAACGCTATTTTACATATCCCAAAGAAATGTACAAAAGAAAGCACCTCAGCAGCATACAAAAACGAGTGACAATCATTTTTGCAGACAGAATGGTTCAGAATGGAACAGCCCATAAAATTGGTTCAAAAACACATCTTCATATACGTACTCCATACGGTCTCTGTCACTTCGTACACTGATACCTGGTAAAAAAGGATAAGATCCTAAGAGAAGAACTCCCGAAAACAAGTCACAAAATTAGTGGACTCTGGCAAGCATCACTGAGATCTTAGATAACATGTAAACAACAAAATATTACTATGGAATAAGTACCCCAATTGAGAGACTCCCAAGAAAACAAATATGGTCCATTTGATCACAGTGCTGTTCTGAAGTTTCACATCATAAATCAGTAAGTCACCGAATCAACGGACACTCACGGACTTTATCGAGGATCTTTGTGTAAACTCAAAGAAAAGAACTAAGTCATTCTACGCTCTTTGAAAAACAACAAGTCACAGAACTAGTGGACTCCAGCAAGCATCACTGAGATCTTAAATTGAAGAAAAAAAATAAGACATAAGCCATAAGATTGACGACTAATGTCAAAAACTGATGAAGTGTTCGTGAAATATTTTTAAAAAACCCTGAAAATAGCCATTTTTGGCATAAATTGCCATACGCACACCAAACAACATATTCCCAAGATGCAACGCATAGGTCATAACGTAAGTTATGTCGCCCATAAGATCCACGCAAAAAAATGACAAAAACGAATGAACAGTTTTGACATAGAAGGAAAAAACCCTGCAAATAACCATTTTTGGACATAAATTACCACCCACAACTCTAAAGAGATCTTGATCAGACATATCAAAAGATCAAAATCTTCTTAGCGTTGTGGGTGGACATGGCACATGGATCATAACATACGCAAAGGTGCCCCGAAGGATCACAGCAACAACAGCAATAAACTGGTGAACCATTCATGACATATTTGGAAAACCGAAAATTGCCAGTTTTGGACACATATTGCCACCTGCAAGCCAAATAAGATTTTCCAGAGACATGGTACATGGTTCATAACATGTGTCTAGTTGCCCCTAGTAATCACATCAGAAAATGACAAAACTAGGAAGAGCTGTTTTTGACACATCTTGAAAAAACCCTGAAAATTCCCATTTTGGACATAATTGCCACCTGTAAGACAAATACGACTTTCCTCAGATACAGCACATGGTTCATGACGTACACAGACTGGCTCCAAAGAATCACACCAACAGTGACGAAAATCGCTTGAACCTTTTCTGATATATTTAAAAAAAAAACGAAAACAGCCAATTTTGGAGATATATTGCCTCCGGCCAGCAAAACCAGATTTTTCCGATACATGGCATACGGTTGATGACATACGCAGAAATGCTTAAAAGAATCATACCAAAATGACAGAAATCGGATGAACCATTTTTGGTATATTTGGAAAAAACAATGAAAATCACCATTTTCGGATGTATATATATTGCCACCTGTAATCCGAACAAGTGTTTTCCCAGATATGATATGTGGTTCATAACAAAACTGCTATTGCCCTGAAGTTTCGCACCAAATATTAAAAAAAAGGAATGAACGGATCTTGAAAAATTTTAAAAATAGCTTCAAAATATTTTCTAAACATGGCTAATTTTGGACAAAAATGATACATGCAACTAAAACAAAAATGTTTTAAAAATTTCTAAAAAAAAAGGGTTCTATCCATGACACTTCTTCTTTTAGAACAAGCTCCAGGGACAGACAGATAGACAGACAGACCAAAAATTTACTGATTTTGATGTTTCTATTACTTAATAGTCATTTCTATCACACCGTATACATATAGTGGATGATAAGAGCTTCAAAACTAGAACATAGAAGGAAAAACTAAATTATATTACAGTCAAATGACGACAAAATGACGATGTAAACACAAAACATTGAGTGCAATGAACGTTGTAACAGGAGGCGCGCGCAATTAATTGAGGACCTAGACCACTGCTGACAGGCTGCAAAGTTGAAGCCCCTCTCACCACTGTATTTAGGGATTCATAGCATTCCACCACTTCAATGGGAAAATGAGATAGAAGATGCAAGGACACATCAGAAGGATCAGCATCGCATACCGTAATGCTTCGATTAAACGCCACCCTTTTTCAGGAGAATTTTCAATAACCGCCCCCCTCTATTAAATGCCTCCCTCGAGTAGACGTCCCCTCTATAGGGCGCTTTTATTAGAGATACAGTAACTAACACATGTAAAACTACTACCACCACTATATTATTACTCCATTTTGGGGGCTTTTATTTCTTGTAAGCATATAGAAACATGAAAAAGATGATGTCTACGATGATATTTACATGTAAACTAGTGTAAATTTCATTGATATATAAAGTTTATAATGTAAGAAAAAAAGAAGAATTTCATAGAAATATAATAGACGCCCCTTTTTTTAAACGCCCCCCTCGAATAGACGCCTCCCTAAAAAGTCCAAAAATGTAATAAACGCCCCAGGCATTTAATCGAAGCATTACGGTAATCATTCCTACTGGGAATGTAGCTTTGAATACTCAGACAAACTGGACAGAGGAACCAGATAGCAATTTTCTTCTAGCCGCTATAGCAACAGCCACGGGCCAGATTTAGGGTGCATGAAAGGACAAAACTCAACAGGAAGTGGAAACTTTAGTAAAGTTTGCTGCTTGATACAGAAGTCTTGATCGTTGTATTATGACAGACTCAAAACATTCATCGATCATATTAATTTCATCAAACCAATGGCAACTGCCATACGTAAGATACTTCGTCATTTGTTTCTGTCACACTTTAATAAATTATTTCTGATCGTTTACACTACCAGACACATTTTCTGTTTCTGTTACAGTACTATGATATGTAATCAGCATAATTCACCAAAAAACCTTGACCAATAGCGGCCCATTAGCATCGTGAGACTCCTCAAGAGTTGGGATGTGGCAATAATGAAAGCAACAAAACATGCAATCAACTACTTCTCCAATACAACAGCCAAAGTCCAAAGCACTAGGAATCTGTGCAAATGCGAAAAAAGCTTGCAGGGGTCAAAATAAGGTCCAGCAATAGGACATTTCCGGCAGAAAATTCAAAACATCCGGATGGTGATGGGGACAATTTCTCTTAAACATCCGGATAGTTTTCACTTTGACACTTCTGTCACCTAATTCTTTATTGGTAAACCTCTATAACATACCCATTGATCGTAAAACGTCTGGATGCTCAAAATTTCCTTATTTTGACCCCCTGATCTTGTCTATATAAAACATGTAATGAATTTTAAAAATGAGCTACGTTACTCACAGCAATTAAGGAATGCGACATAGACCAACTAGTACTATGAAAATAATAATCACAACATTTCTTTGAAGCAGGAAGCATAGCAGAGACCAACATCTCAGATATGAATTTCTTAAGGCTAGCATGACATGTTAGAAGGTCTACGTACCCGTAAGTTCTTGTTTGCTAGAGTTAAACACCTCATGCAGCCACGTCTTCAAGTTGAAGAATGACTTGCGGTTTGACAAGTCATGCACAAGAATAAGACCTGAAGAAAACAGATTAGAATGATCTCATTTACAAAATGTTTTTCATGTTGTGGATCAAACTAAATAGCAATGAATTATGGGAAGGCAAACAAATGGCTGACATCGTCTACGATGACGAACATACTGAGTAAAGATATTAAAATAGATATTTGCTTACAAGTATTTGCTACTATCACTTAAACAATAATACTTAGAGTCTGTAGGCTATAATCGTGGACAAAACTGTAGACAATTCTCTCTCTCCCCCCAATAGCAATGTTGGCACACTGCATGTTTAGTTTGCTTCATGAATGGCACCTACACAACTGCCTTACTTCTAGAGAGTATAGGATGTCTTTGAAGAAGAATCTATACTCTGAAAACAGCATTTATTGGGGAGGGGGAGGAAGGAAGGGGAGGAGGGGTACTGGGATATTATGTGAAGTGGCTAATGAAGATATTTCCTTCGGTCTTTGATTAAGTAAGTTTCATCCACTTCAGTTTGGCTCAGGATTGTATCTATGAAGTACTGTCAAACTAGGCTTCCTCTAGCACGTGTGACAAGTCTATGACTTTGACTGTACAGATTTTACTCACCAACCACCCCAGCTGTCATAAAAAAATAACCTCGTACCAGGAAGATAACAAATTCAATGAACTTTCTAATTTGTTCACATGGCACAGGGTAAAGCAGAGAGATTATTCAAAGCAACAGTTATAAGATTGAACATAGGGAATCCAGGGCTACATGTAGAATTAGACATCAGACATTCCTCCAGCACTCAGAACGAAAAACGATGAAATGGCTGCTGCATAAGACCTACCGTTGATTCCTGAATAAAAGATACTTCGACTACTCTTATGACCAGTTGATCCTCCGATCTCCCAGAATTCAAGAAACACTTCCCTTTCATGGCCTTGAGGGCCAGAGTAAGTAAAGGGCTACAAATAAAGTTAAATAGATATGTGGAAATCAAGTTGTAATCTACTACAATAAGAATGCAAAGATCATGAATTTGGATAACCATTGAATTTGGATGCGGATGTGGAGGCTCGTCAAATTGCTGAAGTCGGTTGCTGCTCTTCTGTCCATGTGAAGCTGCTGAGAAACTACTGGTTTCAACTAAGCCGTGTAAGCAATTGTGCTAACCAGAGCCTCAAAGATTCAGGCGGATATTGATTGGTCACGTCTGACAGCTGTGAGTACGTCTATGGTAACCCTCGTTGAATGGGGCCCTTGATACTATGCCAAAGCTCCTTGTCCATTCCGTTCATTAGATTCATGGCAGTAGCTGAAATCATTAAATTCAGATGCTAATGCAAGCCTCTGCATGAGAGGAGCGTGATTGCGCTCGCGCACCTCCGCACGCTCCTAAAAAGTTTGAGGCGCATATTTAGCGCGCTCCTCGGCGTTTCTCATAGCGGTCCTCCACCCACTATTCATGACAAAAATCTTGCCTCTTCATTGTCTTTCCCAGTTCCCTGTCCAAATTCTCTGTTTTTTTCTTGTTTTTTCGCTTCAGTCGTGAAATGGGCAATTTTTTTCTCATACACGTGAAAATTCTATAGTCCAATGCCAGGAAAGAAACAGAGCTTGATGCGCAGGAAAGTGTTTTTATTCCTGGA
>JAOBRC010777449.1:0-10109 GCA_027575255.1 Scolionema suvaense | reverse complement strand
ATCCCTTAAGGCTAGCATGTATACGTAGTTGATCATTCCTCTGAATAGAGATACTCTATGACAAACATGGGTAAACAGCGTTCTCAATAATGCAAAGTGGAGTATAAATAATGGCAGATTAGTCAAAAACAAATTTAGGAACAAGACGTGATATGATCTGTTTGTTACACAGACTTGTATTACACCGAAAGAAGCAATGTCTGGTATATAAGATCGCTCCGTCAGAGGCTTCTGATTGCTCATCAAAGACATTAACAAAAGAATCCGTGCACGGCTCCTCTAGCATTTGCTGTCGATTTGCACGAAACAATAATGTGGCCTGAGATAACCTGGGGAGTTGCATCTATATCGAGTATTCCAGCAGGCTTTGCTCGTCAGAAATCCACAGCTTAACTTGCACAAATTGTAGCATTCATTACTAGAGTATACGCTTTCTTCATTGCAAAACCTGTTTTCACATAGCGTTTTCTTGGCGGATGCGGATTCGCGAACGGCAAATCGATTTCCACTTGGTTTAATTTCAAGTTTAGGGCGCATACTTAGACCAGCTTTCACAGAAGCGTCCCAGCCGGGTCCACTGACCGGACAATTTAACTGAACAATCTTAATGTTACTTCCTGGAATGGCTTCCTCTCTTCCATCTTTGACGCCAGCTGTTTCATGACTGTTAACATCAAGCACAATTTTGTTTTCGGTGCATGTTCTTATACCTTCGAAGTCAGTACACTCAATTTCAAGATTTTCACCACAGCATACGGAACCTATTAAGGCACAAACCACAAATTGTAACGCTACATGCGCATTCAACATAGTGTTCATTTTTGTAGCGACGAACAACCTAGCTGCTTCTGACAGATAGCATCGTTCTTTAAACCGACTGGAGTCCGCCAATAATGATGACGAAACACGTAATCCATTTCCCAGTGCCTATTGTCACAAGACTATGCAATTTATTAATTATAAGCGGATGTCTGATGGTAAAGCCAATTCGATTATGCAGATCGTATCGTTAATTTTTTCAGCAACAAGACAATTTGAGGCAAACTCTAATCCCAGCAATACAGCACAGGACTCTTGAAAAGAAATCTCGTCTCAAAAGATTTACGAAGAAATAAGTTGGGAACCTCTTCATTACCATAGATGTGTTTCATGTCACTTGGAAAGGCGATAACAACAGCCCACCAAATTACTAACTAAAAAGAAACTAATCAAGTTCAGCCATAGGTTCACTTTGAGAAACTGACATTGGTCATCGAGAGCAGATGCATTCGTATGCAACAGTAATAGAGCTAGCTGCAGAGTGAGTGCCCTGCAAAACGGACGCCGAGGTTAAAACAATACTGATCATCTGGGCGCCAACAGTTGCGACTCTGGCTGTGGCTTTCAACATGTTTTATGGCGCCACGGTGGCACCACTCAGCTTTCGTAAACAAAATACCAACAGTACAAGCGTGGTACTAACTACGACGCAATAAAGGAATAGTGTAATGCAATACATTGCCTTAGATGTCACACGTTCCACACCCCTCCTAATAGTTTCTATGAGCAGCATAGGCTGTCTTTTATTGAAGAGGTTGGAACGTGCGGAACATGTTAAACGCGTGCTCTTTTCCTGTCAAATCCACTTGTATACCCAGGGACGTGTGTGAAACTTGCACAATACCGACCAAGCAGCTACTTTGAAACACGATAAAAAAATACATGTATGCTCATGCATAACACAGTATAATAATACAAACAAAATAGTACTTTAGGAGGAAAGGAGTAACAAAGAAGTTGCGGAAGAAACTTCAATGAGAACATCTTCTATCAACAGATTCAATCACAATGTCCAAATATTTAGCTGGGCAAGTAAGTGTACATACATTTAGGCAACAACGACAATACCCATATCGAATAAATACTGGTCACACCACAACTGCAAATCTCCAGAACAATGCCCATGTCAATATGTGTATTGATTACCGTGCATTAAGCTGCAAGACTGTAAGGGGTAGTTTCCCAGTTGCTAGGTTGGAGGATCTGCTAGATAGTATGCAAGGATCTGTTGTATTTTCAGTAGTAGACCTTAAGAATGCTTATTATCAAATGCATATGAAAGAAGAGGATATTCGTAAGACTGTCTTTGTATTTGGTTATCGGAGGTATGAGTTTATGCATATGGCATTCGGGTTAGAGGGAAGTTGTTACTCTTTTACTGCATCGCTGTGTGAGATTTTGTATGAATTCAGAAACTGTACAGGTGCTTATTTTGACGACATAATTGTGTATTCAAAGTCTAGAGCTGAACATATTATGCACTTGGGGAAGATTTTCGAACTTTTTAGTTCACGCTGCATACAAGTAAATTTGCAGAAGTGTCAAATTATGAAAGAAGAAGTTGTATTGCTAGGACAGCGAGTTTCAGTAGAAGGTATTAAACCAGACGTTGGTAAGACTTCTGAGATGTTTTACGACACCTCATTGTGCGAAGGATTTGAAGTCCTTCTTAGGTACGGCATCCTTTTATCGCAGATTTGTGCCTGGTTTGGCTCAAAGGACAGTCTCACGTTTCCAACTGCTTCAGAAGGGTGTACCTTTTGTGTGGAGTGCTCTATATGATGTAGGCTTTCTGTATGCTCGTGATTGCTTCAGTAACCCCAGTACGCTCATGCGTCCGGACTTCGATCTAACATTTTTGCTACAGACCAATGCATCTAAGGATGCTGTTAGGTTCGTTCTAGCTCAACAACATGGTGATCACAACGGTCCAATTATGTACGGTGGACCAACGATCTTAAGATCGTTGGGTGGACGTAGTCTGAGCGGTACTGAACAACTTTACTCTATGCTTGATCAAGAGCTGCTTAGTGTGTTTTATGCACAGAATTTTTCTAAAAATGATGTTTGATCTAAAATATCTGGAAAAGTACTGTATTTAATGTCTATTTAGAGCATGTTTCTTAATCTATATTATAATACAGTTGTATTAAGACCAAGTTTATCTTTGCAGGTGGTCTAGATCAGAAGTTATGCACGGATTTGTCTGGACAAGCTTTTTGGAGCTGTTACGACACCTGGGGGGCCGATTCCGCCGCCCCCTCCGTAATTCTAGAATTCGATAGTATTGAAACTTAGTACACACATTTGTTAACCCTTCATGCATATGTGTGCCAATTTTCAAGTCAATAGGATTGATAGGTCGTGACTTATGACGTCATAAGTGAAATGACCCATTGTCGCATGTGAGAAGTAGGGCGTTTTAGTAAAAATTGCTCAATAGCGATTTATTTTTTGCACGAACAAGAAATATACACACATTAAAACTTGGGCCAAAATTTCCCGAGTTATGAGCAAAAATGTGTTTTTTCAGATTGCGGGTAATTTTCAAATAGGGCGTGGCCTAGACAAACGAAAAATTGTTAGAACCTGATTTTATGCTCAGAACATGTCTCAATAAACTTTAGGAATTCTCAAAAAATTTCGGAATCCGAACCCCCCCCACCCCTCAGGTTGAATAGGTTTAAGAAATGTGAGCTTTATCTTTTTGGACATCAGTATTGTGTGTAGACAGATCATAAACCACTTACGCATTTGAGTGCTTTTAAGGATACTTTCAACTCTCAGTGACCTATTTCACTTCAAAAATCACTATTTTATGATTTTGATATGGTTTGATAGGGCATTACAAGACTTTTCCTCTGATCTAAGCACTTTGGTGATAGCATTATCCAAACTATTAAAATTTGCATTTGTTTCTATTGGTTTTTCCTATGTTATCTTTCTCTATTGTTGTGAAGTAATATCCTAAGGAAAACATACTTATTTTCAGTTCACTTATACTTCAATGTGCATAACTAATGGCCATTGCATATTTGCAGCCTGATATGCCGGGCTTGCATAACTAATGACTTGGTATACCTGGCTGTGCATAACTAATGACTTGTATTGCACCACAAGATTGATAAAAAAGCGAAGCTCTTACTCTCCCCCTTTAAATATGAGGAATCTTTTGGAGGAGTATTTCTCGAAACGAAGTTTTCGGCAAAATTTAGCCCAACGTCCCATGTAAATTCAACTGAATGGCCCCTGTACTTTAACATGAACATTTGAAACTGACGCTGTTTCGTTTAGTAAAGGCAAACACACAAAACAGTGTCGCCGTTTTCGGTGAAATTTTCTTCTTCTGTAATTATGCGTTAACAAAGCTTAATGACGTAATAAGTCTGATACATGCTCCTGTTGTATGGTGCACCATTTCGGCAAAATATATATAAAAGGGCTTGTGTAACTCATAAGGCAAGAAAAGCCATTGCTTTTCCTCTATATAGCACAGGGTGGAGAAGCCATAGTACGGAGGAATGAGGAATGATACATCCGATATTTGATTAGTCCCAGCACTCATATAAGAAACACAGAACATAAATGCTCTTTCAGCTAAAACAAAATAAGATAATAATCCGACATAACAAATGTTGGGGAAGGGGAGGTTTCATCTTCTCGTGGAAAACCAACTTGTATGAAACCCATGTTTCTTTAAAATTGGACCACTTAGTTTAGCCTATAAATGAGGGAGTTTCAAATCGTGATCCCGCAGGTAGTCCTAGCCTGCAAATTACATGCATTGGAAATCTGCAGACCGGTGATTAAATGTTCCATAGGAAGCAATACAAATTCGGCGAAAAACGCTTGTCAACGGGGATTTCTGACAAAACCAAAGTACAAAGGCTAGACATGTTGTATATCTATTAATTTGGGCGTACCATGTAATTAGGAAAATCGGAATGACCAAAGTTGCAATCAGCAATTGCAAACTACATAACACACACGGGCCATAGAAAATGGGACAATTTTAAAATTTTACGAAGAAATCATTCGACGACAAAATAGAAATAAAAGAGACTCTTTACATGCAGCGCAATTCTTTAATAAATGGTTGCACAGCTTCTATTTAGCTATATTTGTTTTGATGTGTCTTTTATAAATAGTTCCACCATAAATAGTTCTGCTGTTTCATGCTAAAAAAAGAAGCTTTTTTAGAGTTCTGTTTCAAAAATATTTCATTTTAACTCATACATTTTTCTGACTTTTTTTGTTTTTTTAAGCAACAACATCATCAACTTAAGGCTCACTTTTTTGTATGTAAGTTGGTGTCTAGAAGCTGTAACATCCAAGACCTAGCTTTAAAAAATATTGTTGTCCATAATCTGATGAAACAGTTTTGAGGAATGGTGTCGCCATAGAACAAGTGTTTCATAGTACAACTACAAGAGGTACGTGTATACCGGAAAAAACACAGCTTGAACAAATTATTTAAAAAGAGTGCTTACTTGGTGGAGCAATCCAACAGATTTGGCAGAAGGGAAAGAACATGCATCCATTTTAGCCTTGGAATTTTGCGTTTACAACCCGCAGTTGGTGAGATATGAACCTTACATCTTGTTTGCCCAACCCAATCATGCTACCAGTTTTTCATGAACCTTAAAGGTTAGTTATCGCGTATAGTTAATCATTCCTCTGAGTAGAGATGCTCTATGATAACAATGGAGGAACAGTGATCTCAATAATGCAACGTAGGGTATACATAACGAGGAACAAGAGGTCATATGATCTGCTTTTTACACACACTTTTATTACATCAAAACAAGCAATGTTTGGTACATAAGAACAATTTTGTCAGAAGCTTCTGATTGCTCATCCGAAGACATTAACAAAAGAATCCGTGCACGGATTCTCTAGCATTTGCTGTCGATTTGCACGTAACAATAATGTGGCCTGAGATAACCTGGGGAGTTGCATCTATATTGCATATCCCAGCAGGGTTTGCTCGTCAAAAATCCACAGCGTGACGTGCACAAGTTGTAGCATTCTTTATTTGAGGATATACTTTCTTTCTTACAAAAACTTTTCTCACATGATTTCCTGCTGGCGGATGCAGATGGTTCGTGGATATCGAATCGATTTCCATTTGGTTTAATTCGAAGTTTAGGTCTGGTACTTAGATCAGCTTTGACAGAAGCGTCCCAGTTGGGTCCACTGACCGGACATTCAACAATCTTAATGTTACTTCCAGGAATGGGATTCACTTTCACTTCCGTGTCACTGTTATCTTCAACGCCAGCTGAGTCATGACTGCCAAAATCAACCACAATTCTATTTTCAGTGCATGTGGTCACACCGTCGAACTCTGTACATTCTATTTCAACGTTTTCACTACAGCATAAGGAACCTATTAAGGCACAAACCACCAACGGCAACACTTCATACACTTTCAGCATAGTGTTTATGTCTTCAGCGACGTACTACCCAGCTACTTCAGACAGATATAAGCATTCTTTAAACTGACTGGAGTCTGAAAATTATGGTGGCGAGATATGCAATCCATTTGCCAGTTCCTGTAGTATAGTCACAGTACTTTGAAATTACTAATTATAAGAAAATGTCTAAGCCAATTTGGATTTGGTCATAAAACTCATATCTATCTATCTATGTGCCTGGTCCTTATCAAACTTATGGGAAAGGGCGAATAAAAAGATTAGGAAATTTGTGCCACACAATAGTCCACTTAGATATGCTAACAAAGCTACATTCGCCCACATTTTGATCGTGCAGATCGTATCCTTCATTCTTCTAGCAATACGACAATTTGAGGCAAACTCGAATCCCGAAAACAAGGAACAGGAATCGTGGAATAAAATCTCGTCTAAAGAGGTTTACGAGCAAATACGTTGGGAAACTCTTCATGACCGCATATGTGTTATACGTCACTTGGAAAGGTGTTCACAACAGCCTACAGAATTGCTAAAAAACTAATCAAATTGAATGTTTTGAGGTTTCCAGACAACTGGCCCTAAGTTTAGCATGTTCCTGTCTTATGAAAGAGGTATATCGGAGAAAATTAGGCGGGTAGCAAGAAAACTTTGAAGCAAAATAATAACTTAATGCAAACTGAAGGAGTCGTGTATGAAATTGGGTGCAAAGAGGAAGAGTGCAGCATGAAATACACTGGACAAACAGGATGAAAGTTATCTACAAGGCTTAAAGAACATCATCAAAAGCTACGAATTTTAAAACAAGTAAATCAGGGGAAGATAACAATAGGAAATCAGAAAATTTGCATTTTACACAACACAACTTAGATTGGGAAAACTATTGGCATTTGCAAAGGATAATAATTTCAGATCAAGGACCATCATAAAAACAATTTTCATCTCACCAGCTAGAGAGGAAAGAAGTGAAATCTCAAATATCTGCAAAACAATCAATACTTTGAGTTTTAGCATGTCCTAAATCCTGATTGGCCAAATACTGTGTTCTGATTGGAGGAGAGGAGAGGACTTCCCCTATTTTTGAGTATGAACAGAAGTCAATATACTGAAACAGGCACCCTGAAGAAGCTTTTCCGTTGTCAGGAGGATGAAATTTGCTCCTTTAGGAGTGAGGAAACAGTTACGAGAAATGATCCCTAGCAGGCCCAACACATCCCCAATTGGCACTTAGATCTAATAGTCGTTCCCATCGTCACTAATCTCTCCCAGTGTCAGCTAGTCTTTCCTAGCAGTCATTAAAAGGCCGTTACGGGAGACGTCATGAGAGTGAAGAAACAGTTACCAGAATTGATGTAAGGAAGAGTGTTTTGGAGACCAGCTCCCAGCAAATACGGATTCTCATTCCGGGATGATCGCCATATCTACTGAGCAGCAAATGATTACTATAACTTTTGGAGAAGAGAGAAGATCGTGAATGCGAGAGAAGATCAGGGATGACAAGAAGGCTGACAAGACGAGAAGGTAGGCAGTAACAGTGGGCAATTTCCAGTGTTAAATATAGGACCAGTTCCCTAAAAAACCCCGAACTATCACATTATTAAAAAAATGATCAGAAAACTCTCATAAAAATAATTTATTCAAGTTCAGCCATAGGTTCACTTCGAGAGGAACCAACTGCCAAAATTTCGTGCCGGTCATAGAGAGCAGATGCATTCATACACAGCAGTAATGTAGCTAGCTGCAGAGTGAGGCTCTACCAAATGGACACTGAGTTTAGAACAACACTGACCATCTGGGTCCCAGCATTTGCAACTCTGGCAGTGGCTTTCAACATATGGCTTTCAACATATGGCGCCAACACTCAGCGGCTTTCAACGTATGGTGCCAACACTCTGCTTACATAGGCAAAATACCAACAGTAGAAACTACAATCTTGGACAAAATATATTGGCACTTGGATCGAAATCAAGCAAAGTCTAATTATTTCCCCCCTCCCCTGGAAACAGTAAAGTAGAGATATCTTTCTGGCTTGCCGACTGTGTGCATCCATGAAAGCATCATTGTTCAGAGAAGGAGGGGAGTCAGAAAGGCAAGGTAGTCAGTTTTCAATGCACAAGTATTCTGGTAATGTGGCCAAATATTTTGTCCGAGGTTGTGTTTGTTGGCTATAGAGTTGGGCCACTTTAACGGGATGAAAAAGGAAGATGCCCTTTTGATAACTCAATAAGCTTTGGTTCAGGGGTAGAGCGATGAGTGAGCTGTGTTTCTATCTGTCTCGTATGTATTTGCGGGTGGCTCCTAATTGGCTATAAGCTTGATTTTCACCAGCTACTAATTTCTTATGAAAGTGCTGATATTTGGGCTGCCAAAATGTACAGAGTGATTCGATTAGAGCGAGGGAAGTGCACCAAATTGCCAAGTGATACTCGGTGAACATTTCCAAGGAGCTTGTACGTTTGTGAACTGTATCTTTTGGCCAGGCCTGCTTTTCACGAGCTAAGCATGCTTTGTAAAATTTCTAATGTGGTCAGCAAAGTCATACCATGCACAGTTTGGTGATGGAGAGGTAAGAAAACACCTGAGTGTAATGAGTAACATAACGAGAAGTATGTGGTGAAACTGGGAGTACCACACTCGAAAGAAGATCAGTGTCACACTGTAAGGGGATAAATTTTTGCGTGGATTTATTTTTGCGAGTCCAATTTTTGGGGCGTTTTGCGTGGACTTATTTTTGCGAACCAGAGATTTGCAGAGAAATTGTGTGGAAGTTATTCAGGGAATGAGCATCAACGAAAGAAATAGAGGAGGTTATTGACATGCACATATAGAGAAAGAAGGAGTCCGAGCAAATTGTTTTTGCTTAACGATCAAAAAAATTAGTTGTATATGCTTGTGGTCGGCATATGACATCATTTTGATAAATTTTGGGTGGATTTAATTTTGCGAATTTAGCAAAAATTCGCAAAACTCGCATAAATCAATCCACGCAAAAAAAAATCTCCTTAAGGTAAGTGGTGTAAGTTCAGCCAAATTGCTTGTATATGTATCATGCTTAGGCTTACTTATGTGAAATGTTTGCATGCAAGTCAGTATAGTGTGTCTTTGCACAGCTGGAATGTATGCGTTCTGATCATGGTCAAGTAAGAATAGTGCACTTGATACCCCGCAAAACAAGAGGTGGGTGGGCATGTGGATTATAACTAAGCATGCAGCACATTCTGTCGCAAAACTAGCATCCTAGAAGAATGAGCATCACTTTTCAAGCTTTTGTATGGTTTTTGATCTATGCCCACTTGATTAAGTTCTCAAATGGTTGCCCCACATCATAGGGGTGGGTGGGTAAGTGGGTTTTCACTAAATAGCACGTTCTGCGTCGCCAATAACATGCTAAAGTCATGAGCATCACTTAGTATAACAGGGAGACATGTGTCAGGCAGTGGACCATCAATAAGTCTGGAAACTATTGACTCTGAATACTGTATATATTATGCACTTATAAAATGGTTGCCTCACATTATAAGGGGTGGGTGGGTAAGTGGGTTATCACTAAATAGCATGTTCTGGGCTGCCAATAGTTCAGTGTTTCCAATAGCATGTTAAAATGGTGAACATCACTTAGTATATCAGGGACACAAGTACCATACAGTGGTCCATTAATAAGTCTGGAAACTATTAAATTTGAATACTGTATTATGCACATATGTATACAAACAATCTGGCATCATGGCCAAGTGCAATCCTATATCTATGACAGCATCAATCTACTTACGCTTCCTGTATCACGACTTAGGACTTAGAGGGGAGGCTCTCGTGCGCAAACTGCGAGAAAGGGGGTTTCCACCTTACTCAAGGAGGTCTATT
>JAOBRC010777338.1:0-10109 GCA_027575255.1 Scolionema suvaense | reverse complement strand
ATTTGCTACAAAAACTAACAATGCTGCAGCAGCCTGCCTCCTTCATGGTGTAAAGAACGAAAGTAGCTAGATTTGGCGCCAAGTCGAGCTTGTGTAGGAGCAGTTGCCATAAATTCTGGATGATCGATTGGATAAATTGCCTATATTTATTTCATCAATACCTTATCAATGTCTTATGAATGTTGTTATAAATACCTTATAAATTGATTTATTTTTTTAAAACTAATGCTATAAATTTCCTATCATTATGTAGTTATAGTGTATTCCCGCCTTTATGAATCATATGTCATGCCTCTTGAAAATCTCTTTTGGCTTGCTAGTGACGATTTTCGGTCAAAACAATTTTCAGGTTTTTTCCCTAATATGTCAAAACAGTGCATCCGATTTTGTCATTTTCTGGTGGTGAATACTAGGCCCAACCCTACACATGTTGTGAATCATGTGCCATATCTTCAGAAAATCTCATTTGGCTTGCAGGTGGTAATTTTTGTCCAAAACTGGTTATTTTCAGAGTTTTTTCCAAATATGTCCTGAACAGGTTTTCCGTTCGTTGTTGTTTTTGTTGCGATTCTTTGAGGCAACTCTGCTTATGTTATAAAGCATGTGCCATGTCTCGTGAAAATCTCGTTAGGCTTGCGACTGGTAATTGACATCCCAAACTTGCTATTTTCAGGTTTTTTGCACATATGTTGTAAGTGGATCATCCGTTTTTTGTCATTTTTGGTGTGATTCTTATTGGCAACTCTACGTGTGTTATGAACCCTGTGCAAGTTCTCTTGAATATCTCATTAGGCTTGCGGGTGGTAATTTACGTCTGAAAATAGCTATTTTTAGGTGTTTTTTTTCATGATGATATGTCGAAAAACTTATCATTTTTGGTGTGGATCTTACTAGCAACATAACTTATGTTATGATCTGTGAATTGTATCGTGAAAGTATGTTGGTCAGTTTTGCGGGTGACAATTGATGTTGCAATAATGGCTATTTTCAGGGTTTTTTCAAAATGTTTTAAGAACACTTCATCAATTTTTTGTCATTTTTGGTGCCAATCTTATAGCTTATCTCTTTGTTTTTCTTCCAAAATCAGAGTTACGTTTGCAGGAGTCAACTAATTCTGTGACTTATTTTTTAAATTTTCCTTGCCTCCCAGTTTTATTCCTGTGTGATAAAATCTTTACTGTGTCAGCCACTTTCACCCAATTTTATTGGTTCTGAATGAACCCTGTTCAGGGGAACCTGCCCGACCTGTCTCCTGAATGGGATGATCAAATGGCGTAAAATTTTGTATCAGTGATCCCATTGCGAGAGAGTGTTGCCTCGGCTGTCTAGGCCTACATTGAGCCTGAGATCCTTTGTGGGGACAAAGCATGGTACTGTCCTCTGTGCGATTGTCTCCGTACAAGCACAGAAGCAGCAAATGTGGTACGGTTAGGGAGTTTGCTGATCTGCAATTTAAAAAGGTACTGTGCTCAGGGCAACACAGTTCGGAAAGATTCAAGGCATGTGTCCTGTTTATTTAAGGGGCAACCCTTCGTCAATGTTCCTGTTACTGTGGACGGTGGTATCGGGTTTTGTCGCAGATTCGGACTTGTGGCTTCTATCAACCATTGTGGTTCCATAGCTTCTGCTGCACATTATTGGGCATATATTAAGTGCCCATTTCCATAATCTTGGCTTATATGCAATGATGCTGCGGCCACTAAAGCTAGCGCGCTTGACTTGAACAATGCCTCGTCGTATATTCTGATCTACCTCTCCTGCGAATGGAGTGAGTGCAACTTTCAGCATCCTTACCCAAATCACGTACCAAGTTATGTCTGTGTTTTCGTTGTTTTTGTGTTTTAATGATTTTGCTGGATGTTTTAGTGTTTGACTGTACATAATTATTGTTTATAACGATTGGTTTTCTTTTTTATTTATTTCTTTTTCATTTTTTTTTCTTAATTTTTTTTGTTTGTTTGTTTGCTAGTTGTTTTTTTGTTTGTTTGTTTGTTTTTGTTTTGTTTTTTGTTTTTTTTTGTCATTTCTTGAGTTAATTATTTATGTATTTATATATTTATACTTTTTGAATCGCGAATTATTTATTTCATGCTTAGTATTGTTTTTCTCGTATCATGCCGTGATTGGTGTTTTGTGTGCGTAGTTTTGTTTCTTGTGATGTAGTTTGCCCCTTTTTGCTTGCTTGTACCTCGATAGACGACGGACCATCTGGATACGGCTGAGTGTTGGGCGCCCGTGAAACATGTTGAAAGCTACAGCCAGAGTCTGTCACAAGTGCTGTCGTCCAGATGGTCCTTGTTTAGTCATGTGCTTCGAATCACCCATGAAAGAGGCTTAAATACAATGTGCTGTGCAAGCCTTAATGGAGGTAAATATTTAGCTATGCTAGTGTACAATGGAGTTGTGTCTGACTTCACCCACAGACGACTTTTCCAAATGAGCTCAGATCGGAGCACAAGGAATGAATATTGACTGTCACAAAATTTAGAAACTACAATGATTTTTTTCAAAAGTTGTGGTAAAAGTCCTAGAGGATTGAGTCATGCCCATTCTCTAAGTTCATGCTACACAAAAATCCCATATCAAACCACCATTTACTGGTTTAATTGTAGGCTTTCATATGAATATTTTTCCAACATCTTAACATGCTGCTTCATTCGGTACTGCTGCAAACATATGATTTGTAACAGTGGTGGTCAAGGTGTTGACCAAGTTGCATATTCGGTGCTTGGGGTAAGGAAGCTGTGATGTGATGTGATGATTTCTGCACCACTTTAACTTAGTAATGTAATGGTAATTCCACTGAATCAAATTTGTCTTGTTGTATAATCAGATACATCAAAGCTCTGGAAAGTATTCGTACTCTTCGAAAAGAACAGGTAAGTTTATCAGGAATTATTTATCATTAAGACGTCAAGTATCAAGACCATTCTATGTATTTGTATCATTTCGTTGTTTTTTTTTCTTTTGTATTTTTTTGGATTACAGCAGCTAAGCACCTGGATAGGGCAAAGTGTTGGTCACCCTCAAAACTACTGGTGCTAGCATCCAAACGGTCCTTTCATTGGTGATCCAATATTGATGTGTATATACGAGTACTATGCCAACCTCGACCGTGCTTCTCCTTCTTTGTAGGTTTTTCTTCTCGATTCATTTGTGTTCGTCCTTTCATTGTCAAATATCACTTACCCTGTTAATGGATAGGGGTGTGTCATCACTCTACGCAGTACCTAATTCCACTGTCTTCAACTCCTTGCATCTAGCACAGAGGTATAATATTGGACAACCATGTTCCATATTTTGGGTGCCTCTCCACAATGGTGGATATATCTGAATGTGAAGTTAAAATCTTCTTATTGCACTTTTAGTCTCTGTTCTTCTATGTAATGTGAACTGTGAATACATGATCTCTATGTTTGCATGTCTTCTTTGAGTATTAGTTTATTTAAATGCTTTCTTTGAAACTGTGAGTATTATACAGAAAAAGTGGCACCTTACTTGGCACCTAGAGCATGAATTGTGGTGGCCAGAAATCTATAATTTTACAATTTTTGGGTGCCCCAGGCACCAATGCACCCACTATGTTACCTCACTGTAGATGTGTCATTCATTACCACCTTCATGTGTATCATTAGTAATAATTATACTTTGGTTCTGTTTTTTCACATCCCTTATATTTCTTCCTTGTGTTAGCAGCATTGAGTGGAAAGTAATCGTTTTAATTGATGTTGGAAGTCAATGGTCACAGAGCCGTAGAGCAAAGTTTGATTTTATGTGCTTCTACCTATTGGGTCATGGCTTTGCACAAAAAGCTGTTTCAGGGGACGTGACTCCAAAATGGACTCAGCATTTTCTGCAGTTATTTATGAACTTAGGTGTCTAATATGCTGTTGATTAGTATCTTGTTGTAGGCTCTTCACAGTCCAACACTGCGTGGTGTGATGGCAAACTGCTGCTTGTCAGCAATAAGTGCAGTCAGTGTCTGATAACAAGCTTGGGTTGAGAACAAGCTTGAACTTCTCCTCTTCCGTTGCATTGCCTACTGTGTGCACTCTTGTACTAAGCAGAAAGGCCACTATACTGCATATGTCAAGACTCAATTGACTTGATTATGTGATGAAAAAGCTGTCATATGCATCAGAGGATTCCGACATGAATTATGTCATTTTCTATGAGCTTACAAGATAGTGCTTCTTGCTGATTTCCCTTTTTGCCGTCAGACTTTAATGCAGCATTTCCTCATACCCTGTTATGGGTAGCCCACTATGCAACTTAAACAGTGATACTTGGCCAGTACTGCTTGACCTGCCCACGCCTATCGTAGCGTCACCTTAAGGAGATCGAAATTTTGGTTGAAATCCTTGTATGAATTTTGCACTAATGAAGCTCTGCTTGTGTAGACACCCATAATCTTTAGAAGGAAACAAATAAAAGCCAAACGGAAAAAAAAACAATCCTGAAAAGGACAAACATTTGTATTGTGGCAGATCCTGTGATAAAGTCTAACTACTTTGTGTTCCATTTCCCTGCTTGAAATTTCAGATCAAGTGAAACAATGTAATGTGTAAATAATAGCCAAGAAGTCTGCTACTTTGCTGTAAAGAGCAATGTAGTCCAATGAGTGGAGAGGACGTGTATGCTATTTGGACTGTCTCCTTACCACCACAGGGGATGCATGGGAATAATGAGGGACATATATATACATCCTTAATATGTCATCTAGAAATACAAGAATGCATATGTGTCGTCGATACTATAATTTTCTAAGGCTGTGGGTTTTGGAAATACTTGTTCTGGGTTTTCAGAAAGACATCAAGGATTCTGATGCATTGTTATTTGAATCCATCTGCTGATAAATCCTTGAACAGCTTCGAAAAGAACAGTGATGTAAAATTGGAGAGATCGTCGTGTGTTGTTTCCTGTAACTGTGAAACAATTATTTTTCACTTCTTCTGAAAATCCTCTGTTTATTTTGTAGACTCAAACTGTTAAGGAATACAATATCGAGCTTGGCCACTTAAAGCAGACAAAAGAGAAGTCTCTTGAAGTATGATTCTCTTGCTCTAATGGATTTTTGTTCTTTGTATCTGTTGTTTTATTTTTTTAAAATAAAAATCAGAAGTTTGGCCATGCTTTTTCATGGTTGTGACATGTTTTTTCCATGATTTGAATGTATGGTAATATGCAATGAAATACTTGTGCTCCCTTATATAGGTGTTATCTGTCTATGCCAAACAGTAGGGTTTGTCTATCTATCAGTACAGTTGCCAGAGTTAGTCACTCTTTCTTCTAGCATTTGAAGTCAAGGATGCTCCTTGTAGTTCTTTACCAAAAACTGATTTTGTTCGCTAGGGAAGTTATATGATGTGTTTGATATTATGATATGATACTATTTGATCTGATTGGTTACCCTGCAAACTACAATGTATAGAGTTGGGTAAGGAGTTGCACAAGATGTATATCATAATTGCCACTTAAAATGGTATGTACTTGTATGTGTCTAGGTTGTGAAATACTTCTCTTTGTCTCTCAGTGCATTAACCACAAATGTATTTGAAAGAGACCTTAATGTTATGTGTAGCTCAAGCACTTTATACCTATTTGAAATGGGAACCTGATTTTCACGTAAGCTGATGGATGGAACCTGGTTTCCCCTACAAGCCTGTATAAAAAAGAAGCAATTTCTCCGTTCAGAACAGACCCCATTTTAGGCTGCATGGAACACAAAGTTCTAATAAACCTACTTGAATATTCTATTGTACTGTTTTATCTTCATTTCATAAAAGTGCGAAGATCTCCCTGCATCTGTGTCTTGGAATTGCTAGGCAGCTTGGGCTGTTATTGATCTCTGTTTCAGTATACAGGTGAATTGAACAAAGCCCAAGCCCAGACACTTGTTTGCAAGGAAGAAATCAAGAAATTAAATGCTGCTATTGTTCCTGTGGAGGTGGGTGTTTCATTCAGTGGAAAAAAAATGATATTTGTGTGATGAGATGCTTCTATATATTTGGGAATGTTGTTGACTGCTTCTGTTGGTTTTAAGATTACTATCTCTCAGCAGTGTCACAAGCTACATGAGGCCAGTGGGAAATCACTTAGGACTGAATCTTTGCATTTTTTGTGTTGATGAGCTGTTGCTAGTAGTTACTGAAATGAACTGATTTTTCTGAATCCGAACCCCTCAGGCCAGTGCCAACTCCCAATGACTTGCACCGTGCATTTTGCTTGTGTCCCTTGATTTGCCCGGTTTTTCACTACATAGGTTTCTAAAATGTCAATCTCTACAGAAAAACAGTAGTATACAAAAATGCTTGGATGAATGTCTGGATACAGTGCATCTGGTTTGTGTTCTTTTCTGAGTCTGCCTTAAAAATTGACTGTATCCTATTTTTGTGTAAGATTACTATTAGCAGGAGTGGAGCAAATCTTTGCCGTAATATTTAGTTGTACTTGCATAAACCCATGTCTGTTGGTCTATGACAGTATTCTCCAGTGCTTTGGTAAAATATGGTGAATAAGAATTGGGCTTTTATTCTTCTCAAATTTTCACCCAGTAAATTACCTGTTCATTCTTAGACTCAGCTGTCCGAGTTGGACTCTGTATCAGACGATGTGTATCAGTTAGAGAAAAAGATAGGTATGTACATTGCTGGTTGAACTGAGTTCTGTACTTACTATCGGAGATAAAACTACCCACTCCGTAGATACTTTGTGAAAATTGCAAAGCCTTCGGTAATTCAGAGTCCTATGATTACTAAGATGGCTTTGCCAAATGATAAGAATCTAGTCTGTAGATACTCTGAAGTTAGTATTCTGCGAGCAGTGAAAGTTATTGATAAACACCTGGAGTCATCGGTTAGTAGGTTACAGAGTTGTGATGCCGTTTCCACAAAAGCCACTGCGAAATTCTTTTCAAGAAATTGAATGCTATATGGTGAAATCAGAATACCTTACTAGCATAGGAAGTGTTATGTACCTTTTTATCAGACCATCCGGTTTGCAATTTTGATGCTTTCTTCGCAGAGGATGCTTAGGACACAGACGCTCATTTAAAGATGTCTTTCGAGGGCGGAATGTTACAGTTGTTCGTTATATGTTCTGCTGTTTCAAGCTATTCAGAATTTTTGATTAATGAACAGAGGAGTGTTGTGTATTTCTACTGTGTAATGGAGATACTCGCATAGCCATAATGGCTTTTTAGTATTCATCTTACAATGAGTGATATTTTCTACATCGCTAATTGTTAAAATTAAGGGAGTGTTTATTGTAGAGGGGTGTTTGTATGAGAATTAAGATAGTGCATAAGGTCTATTGATTTGCAAAATTTTCATCTGCTTTTTCTTGCTGCTGCTGAAGTGTGTATTTTTGTTAGTTATTTTGTTTCATAAATTGGGACTAGTACACAGTTCAGGGCATATTAATTTGTGTCACAATGTTTTTGTAAAATACAGGGAACCTGAATTCCACCAAAGACCAATTAAAGAAGAATATTATGGAGCTGCAGAGCAAGATTTCTAACCTTTTTCAAGGTAATCTTTTTTATTTCTACTGCTTATCAAGTTTTCGGGATTTTACGTCAAGCTTCCTAAATTTCCAGATTTCCGATAAACGTTTTTTAACAAAATTTTGTGGTCATGCCAGTTGTTCAGGCATCTTTAACAGGCAACCACTTTCTTGGATAAATTTATTATGGCACAGGTTGTATCTGTCATGCTACCCTGCTTATAACCTTTCGTTTTTTCACGTTTGCTCCTATGACTATAGAGCTTGAGGCTTTCTTAAGATCAGGCGATACACTTAACCCTATCCACACCGGGGTGATTTTGGCGGTGGTGGTCCTGGGGGGGGGGCATAATGGCCTTCCTTCATAACTTCAGAACGACTTAATCTGTGTTAATGAAACTTGGCAGGTATGAAGTATGTCATTATACGAATAATATGGCATAATTATTTTATTGATGACGTCACTCAATTTTAGCTGACGTCATCAAAATGACATCACATGCTTGAAAAATGGCAAAAATATCGATTTTCGAAAATTGCGATAAAAATGTGTTCCAGCTCGAAATAATGAAGTTTTCTATCATTTACTCCATCAATATAATGGTATACTGTTCAAAAGATTTGTTTTTAGCATTGTTCTCAGCCGTTTTCTTCCCTTGGAATGTCAAATTTAGCCTACGTCACTATGACAATGACGTCATCACGCTTACCACCCCCGAATTTTTTTTTGCAGAAAAATACTCCTGAATAAATTCTAGGAAAAGTCACGAAGTTTCATGACTCTAGCTATAGTCGTTAAAAAGACATTCAAAAAAGTTTGGTAGGGGGGGGGCCATTATGGCCCTCCCCCAAAGTGTGGATAGGGTTAAATGTTAGGCCTGCACTGTATTTCAGTAATTCGCAAATTAAGGTTTCCTTGTGTACGTTCCTTAGAGTTACTAACAGGCTCTCAAGAAAAAGGTAGCACAATTCCTCTAAGAACCAAACCAATCAGTCTTGTCTGTAGAGTAATGCTTGCCATTGAGGATTGTGACCTTTTTGAAATTTAGTCCTTGATGTTGTTGGATGTCTCCGTATAATAAGAGTTGGTGTGGGATGTAGTTAGCTATCTTCTGCCCTGTGAGCTCTTTGAATACTGGCTGGAAACTGGTACATTTCAGCCTTGGTTCGTGAAAAGTCACTGAAGCTTCCAGGGCTCTGGCCTCGACACCTCATGAGGGTGCTCACAATGCCTCTTAAGATCGCCTGTTGCTGATGAGACAACAAATAATTTACCTCTGATTACCATGACTCATTTTCGGATCTTTTTCAAGTATTGCTTTCGTCCTCGTATGTAGGATCTGATTAGCACTTTTTCTCACTGTACTGTCACAAACACTTTCTGGACTTAGTGGCGTTTGTAGAGGTGGGGTTGGAGGGTGGAGGTATTTCCTAGTGTGTAGGACGTTTTTTACATTTCAAACTCATCGGATCAGTAGCATCATATGGATATCATGAATTTTTCGTGAGAATTATTTCACTACAGAGCTTTGGACTGTAGTTTGTTTAAATACCATGCAAGATGTATTTTAGTTTGCTTTGCTCTAAATTTCAACGGAATTGGCTCAAAAGCTGTTCTTTTATTGAAGCTTTTGACTTTGTCCTATGGAAGCATCCTGAATTGCTAGAGTTAGGAGTTTCACAATATAAATTTTAGAATAGTAGTATTTAAAGTCACAAAGTGTCCGTGCCCATATCGTGTAGAGGTTGTTTGACTTTTTTTGGTAGATGACAGATATCCGACCTAAAACTAAGTGGCTCTAACTTGAATTCAACAACCATTCTATGAAGTTACTGAGTTTTATTTCCTGCAATACGCACGTGTTTGTGCAGAATGTGGATCAAGTTTATTTCACTCTCAGCAAGATAACTTGGTCTTCGGCAGCTACTACCTCGCTGTTTCCCGTTACAATAAGTCATCATGAAAGTGCATGAATCTTCTGTGCTTGATGTCAGTAAGTCATATAAAACGCGTGAACTGCATGACGCCAATTAATCTCAGCTGATCAGCATAGATCAAAAGATCACGGAAGACAGTGCATGTCTTGTTGGGCTACCTATGATCTATGCATCTTCAAAACATCTTTTGCTCATTTTGGTGATTGAAGAATAAAGTTTAGAGTGGATATTTAGGATTATATTTGTCTTGTTTAACAGTCTAAGTCAACGTATTTAAGGTCGGCGTTTCCCTTTCAATAGACACTTTTCTGACAGAATTTATGTGTGGTAGTGCAGGGTATTTCTATGGTTTACCATTTTCGAGTTCTTTAATTATACACATGGATGTTATGTGGTAGTGTGAAGAATTGTTTTTATTTAGCTGGAGTACTTGCAGTACTTTCACTTTTACTTTTGCTTGTCTTTTTGATGAACTTCAGAATATGTTTAAAGTTCTATTAGGGAAGACCGATGACCAATGATGAATGACCATTGCCCGATTTTTTATGTACATTCTTAACAACATCTCGTTTATCAGTCACTTGATCCATGGTAACATTGGAGGACACAGTTATTTTAGAGGCCTGTTCTCCCTTTGACTCACATCTCATGTTGTTTCGGATTTTACT
>JAOBRC010777227.1:0-10111 GCA_027575255.1 Scolionema suvaense | reverse complement strand
GATATTTCTGGCTGAATGGTTTTCCAAAATTGTCTGCAGTCGTTCACAACACTAGTGTCAAGGTTAGAAAAGTACATCCGTCTTTCTTTTTTAAGAGTTAAGGATAGCCTCAACTCTTAATAGTGACCCATTATAAAATCAATAATTCTTAAATAACCATTCTTGTCGTTAGATAGAAAATAGCAAAATCTTTGCTCCCATGCAATTCATAGAAGCTTCCAAGCTGATGCAATGTATTACTCCCTCTTGTGTTACTGCATCTAAGTGTGTTGTTCTGGGACCATCACCTCATTAATACAGCTTCAGAGTTTAATCCAGCCAGCACATGACGTCCGGTATACAGCCGTTAAAGCTCAATTAAAATTGAATTGTGAAGGTGATGATCTGTAGTCATTTTCTTACAAATATAATCACATTTTTCCCATTTTTTACATGAGTGTATTTTAGAGTAGAAGCTCTTGTATGCAATGAGATTTTCATGTTTAGAAGTGCTCGGTGATCTGTAGTCATTTTCTTATAAATATAATCACATTTTTCCCATTTTTTACATGGGTGTATTTTAGAGCAGAAGCTCTTGTATGCAATGCAATTTTCATGTTTAGAAGTGCTAGGAAGCAAACTCTTTATACAGTAATGCTTCGATTAATTGCACGCCTCTATTAAACGCCCCCCTCGAATAGACGCCTCCTCTAGAGGGGTGTTTATTAGAGATACACTACTTAACACATGTAAATCTACTACCACCAATATATTATTAATTCAGATTAGCGGCTTTTATTTCACATAAGCATACGAAAATTGGAAAAAGATGATGTTTACGACGATATTGACATGTAATCTAGAGTATATTTCATTGATGCATAAAGTTTATTCATAAGAAAGAGAGGAGAAGTTCATAAAAATGTAATGGACGTCCCCCTCTTTTAAACACCCTCTCAAATAGACGCCCCCTAAAAAGTCCCAAAATTTAATAAACACCCCGGGCATTTAATCGAAGCACTATGGTATATTATTTTATGATGTGAAACTGTTCTCGATGAGCTGCATAAAACCCCTAGTTCATTGTCAATGATCACCATTGCATGCCAAGCATGCCATGAAACCGATCGAGCTGGCTGCTTGCACATCATCAATCGATTCAATCAACCAGGTACCCTATGTTAGTTGCGACACTGAAAAGCTATAATAAGACAAATTGGCTCAGAGTTTTAAGGTGCTGCATAAAGTATTGAGTGTTAGCTTTGGAGAAGCTGACTATGCCAGAAACATGTCAAAAATATGTTACATACATCAAGCCTGCTAAGGACAGGCTTGCGCACGCCTTGGCGCAAATCTTGATTTCTGGAGACCAACGACTATCGCACACCTGAATTGCCCAATAGCACATCTAATTGTTACTTTAGTGCCAGCATTAATGCCAACAGCCTGTTTCCCCAAAGTTAGCTGGCGAGGAAGTTTAGTTGCAGTACCTCTCAGCCTCTGTTTAGATACCCTTTTCCTATTGTGAAAGTTAACCATAAGTCTGGCTTTTCACTCCTTAGAAATCGCACAGCCAAATCCATCAAGGGGTATTTCCACAACACGTCTGCTAAAATTCACAATGACGGCCTTGATACACCCTCGATACATCTACCTGTGCATCACTAATGAATCACTGGGCATAACTAATATTTCCTGCGTTTGCAAGATCAATGAACTTCAAAAGTCTTACGTTCACTGAGACAAAAAAGCACAAGCAACATGCGGAAACTGAAGAGGAATCTTTGGACAACTATTTCTCGAATCGAAATTTTATTCAAATTTGACCCCCATCATGACTGTGGACGCAACAGGTTTTTCTTAACTTGTGGATAAGCACTGCTACATGGATTAGCAATGCGCACGACCTATTGTCCCGCGTCTTGGCAGTTTATAGCACTCCATCTGACCAAGGTGTGCATGAGGTGAGAGAATTCACCAGGAAATAAATATTTTTAGCAAGATGGAGTAATAAGAGGCAGATCTAGCAAACAATCTCAACAGCACTAATAACCAACAGCAACTGTTTCCTGAATTTCTACAATGCAACAGTTTCCAATAGATGATCAATTTCACAACATGGAAACACATCGCCTTTGAATAGCGAAGATGGACTCTGAGTAAACCACAAGATTAGTAAATAACAAAAAAAACAGCAAAGATCAGAGCCACAAATCTTTCTCAGAGTGGAAGACTATTTCTCCTCAAAACCTAAACGATGAATACAAAGAATTTGCACTCAACACGGCAATAAACACGAACATAAAAAAATAGCAAAGCAAAAATGCATTGGAAACAGCATTAATTCCGATTCATCGCGCAAGATCCAGCAATCCGACAATTAGGATGTTGAATCAGAGTTGAAACAAAAAAGATTATTAGCTCATGCACAAGCAGACAAAAACTGATGACTGCAAATTGCTTATACTTCCCGTATTGTTCAATGCTTTTAACAATTCTGATCAAATAGTGAAAGGATCCTCAAGATAGAAAAAAACAAAATAGTTATTAGCGCATTTACAGTGTCCAAAGGAGACATCAACAGATTCAAAGAAATCAAGCACTGAGGCCATGTCTGGCAATCGTTCTCAGGGTATGTTCTAGAACAGCAAGGTATACGTTCTATTTCCACAAAAAGGGCCACGTTTTCGTGGTTTTTCAAAGGATCTTATTATTTTGAATCTTGAGGAGCTGCCTGTTGCACTGGACAGTCGATAGCAACATGGCGATAATAAGCCCTGATTTTAGCATTAAATTGAATTTAATCACATGGTGAAGGTCAACTAACTTTCATTTATATTGCATCAACAAAAGTCACCAGCCCTTACCTCCCGGTATAAAGTACATGAAACAGGAATGGGGACAAAACATGAGGAGCAAGCTTTGACTCATAAAGTCCTCATTTAATACTGGAGGGTTGCATTGCCATGATACTAGAAAAATGCTCAATTCAATAATGAGTTACCATATAATCGTATCCATGTTAAAGGCATAATCGACAATGACTGATACTTACACTTTAATTTCCGCTTGGTACTTTGCTTCCTCATCCCGGATGACCCTCTCCCGCAAATCTTGCATAGAAAACTAAAAGTACATGGACACATCTACGCAGAGCTGACACAACTAAGTTATAACATGAATGACAAGCCCACCTTCAGAACATTCTGGCTCCAGAATATTGTTCAAACACTAGAAGTTGATTCCAATGTTGTTGGAAAGCTTAAGCATAGTACGTTAACCAAAATGTTTTGTTACTACACAATGTATGATTGTCTTACAGAAAGGCACTTCTGAACCGTGTTCTTTCTCTCATATACAGTAGTTCACAATAGAGAAGTTGCGTAGTTTCCCTGATCCGTTCCCATGAAACAGGCACGCTATACAGACAAAATTTGTGCACTGTCTGCCCCAGTTTTTGTAATTTCCAAAAAAACATTTCCGGGAGCAGTTTTACTCATCCGAATGGGGTTGCAAAAGATTATCTAAATAAGCTGATGAGAACAGTAATGAAGCATCTCGTTCGAATCAAGTACCAATACATATCTACTAGGTGGTACACACCCTGATTCCCACTTCCTGATTCAACGAAAACTTCAAGAGCGCTACAGAAACATTAACAGGAACAGATCAATGAAAACAGAAATAGAAATCTAAACAATTCATGCAAAAAGAATTCAGCCTGTGAGTTACCTCAATATTTTTGCTTCCTTCACGAAAGTACATCCTGGAAATAGAAAAGAAGCACATTCATGTGACTATTCTCTAAAAAGCTATGGTACACCTAGGAGAAATTTTGGTGCAAGAGAAAACAGAAACCAAGTAAGCCGCAAAATCAGTTGACTTCCACAAACTGAAGCATTTCAAGATAATTTTGATGAAACCAACAGAATAATGCTGAGCCACATTTCATCAACATAATCTACGCAAAACCAAGGCTACAGATGCTCACATACTGTAGCAACACTCCAAAACGGCCATATACTGACATAAATGGCAACTGTGAAATCCAATGACAGTTTTACCACATTCAAGTGAAAGATCTCAAAAAGTTTCAAAACCGCCTAAAATGATCAATTTCGGACATATCTTATGCAGAGGTTCAGGTTGAATAAGAGTTTTCCCGGATAAATGAAAGCTGGCTCAGAATCATGATGAAACCAGTATAGCTCAAGATTCACTTTTAATGTGACAAAAAAAATGATGAGTGGATCATGGTACATCTTGCAAAAACTTTAATATGGCAACTTTGGGAAAAATATGGGCCCAATCAATCCAAAAGAGAATTGTAGAAGATATATCAGCACCTTAACTATATTTACTTCCTTTTTTTACTTGCTATCAATGCATACTTCATGCTTGCTTCCACTATCATGAGTTCCCATGCATGTGCCCAGTAATTTATCATTAGACCCGTTGTACAATGTCTCCATATCAATCCATTCCGGGGTTGAAGAGGGAAGCGCCAGATTTTGTTGTATCTCTACCAACACATCCCCTAGCTCCAACATGCTCTCTCTGTTACTTGCAATTTGTTCTTCAGTGCAGATTACACAAGAAAACAGCTTCGCGGCTGCTTACCTGATGCCCTGATAACTTTCGATGTATTTTACTACGCTTACAGACTTACAAACATGAGCCGACTCACCTGGACACGTGACTCTGAGTAAATACAGGTGTATCACCATAATTATATTATCTGGGTCTGATTGGTACTCTTATGTCCAAGATGTTGAATATAGATAAGTAGCATGCTACTCAATGGTTGTAGTGATAAAATCAGGTGTACATTTAGAGGGCGAGCAAAAGCTTAAGCATGACTGGGCTACCAAACACATTCACTTCAATATGAGCTTGTGTGGGGTGGTAGCAGCATAATATCACAGTTTTGACAGCTAAATGCGGTTCTATGTGCTCCTTCTGTCTTATTAATAGTGAGGTTGCGAAATGTTAAAATCTATGACGCAAATGCTGTTGTTAGGCTGTTGTGATGTCTGGGGAAACCCCAATTACATGGTAGCCCATGGGCCGATTAACATTGTGCTGATCTGCGACGCTAAATTTCAAAATTAGCGTAGCAGACTTTTGCACTGGATTGACCTCCTAACCAAAACAAAACAAGATTTCGAATGCCCCACAGTTCGAAACAATGAGCCAGAATATTCAAACTGTGTCATCCGATTCCAAAAGTAAACAAACTGCATCGTTGACTTCTTCGCAACCACTGTTCGTCTATGACGCAAACGTTAGCCATTCGAACGTGGAAAAGTGGCCTTCGCGTTGTAGATTTTTGCTGCACAACCTCACTAATCCCACATCCCAAGGCAATGATTTTCCATTTTTCACAGCCAATAATAAAGAAGCCCTAGTGTAGCCTACAAAATTCTTTGCCTTAATGTTACCTTGCTTTTAATAGACAGATTAGAAACGACTGTCCACTTTAAGATGTTTATGCTGTAATATAAGAGTGCTTGGAAGAACAAAATTTGTCAAATATCACATGTTCTGTAACTCTGTCATATATTGTGAACCAATAAACAAAATGATCAAGAATCTAGCTGATTAAAATTGCACGATATCTAACAACTCCATAATATTAATTCATTGCTAAATGATGCATTTGTTCAGAAAACAGCTTGCATTTGGGTACAACGCTCAGAATACTGATGAAAAACGTATCTCCCGTTTTCAAATTAACATCAACACAATAATGTCTATGTCCATGAAACTCTACTTCACCAGCATACCTTTTAGACGGAGTGCAATAGATTTTAGCTACAGACTTTTCCACAACAACATCAACAACAAATCGCTCCTCGTATTGATCCAGCCTGCAATGCGGAGTAACGCTAACAAGTAACAGAATTGGAGGACTACGTAATTCATGAGTATGGTGTCACACAGTACAACAGAAAATAACTACTTCATGATTTCCTACTACAACAAACAACTGAAACAAATGTAATGGCAATGCATACCAAAAAGCCCTTTCGATGGCAATTATGGGTATCACATGGGACAAACTTAACTCTGTAGATATTTATTTCAGACCATACAAAAGAATATGGATCACAACAAAAACAACAAAAAAAAAACCGTGATCATGGTATCTTTTGGTCATAAATGGCCAGGTGCATGTGGTAATAGTCTGATCTAAAGCACAACTACAATTGCTCTGAAGTTCTGCACCAAAAATAATAGAAACATGCCCTAGAAGAACAAAAGCTTTCTCAGCACTATAACAACAGGTCTACAACACAACCACTATTAATGGTGAGTTTCGCACCCAAAAATAGAAACAGATACTGAATCGATCAGGCAATCTTCATAAAATCCAAGAAATTGCCATGTTTAGGTGTCCATGACAACACCCAAGGCAAATTACAGTTTCCCAGATATGGCCGAAGGGTGATATCATAGCCACAGACTGCTCTGCACTTTTGCATCAAAATTTACAAAAGCATAATTAACAGATCTTAAATAGTAAAAAAAAACAACCAAAACTACCAACTCTTTGACAGAAAAGGCAACCCATAAGTCGCAGTTTTGATCCACGTTCATCAGGCATCACTCATGAATTTTGGAAAATTTCAGAAAATACATTGACCGGTATTCCATAGAGTAGAGTAGAACTATATAGCCATCCCATATAGCAACACTAAATGCACGTTATCTATACTACATGAAGTTGGTATACCCGAGTGTCAAGGAAACTGTATAGCATACCATTCATGGTGCCAGTCAGTCTTCAAGATCCTCAATTTGTAAATCCTAACTATGCAAATTACACAAAAAGCAACCCTGAAACAAATTCTTTGGTTAAAACCAGGCCCAGATAAAGTAAGCTCAAGAAACAACAAACAATAGAATAGAGAGCTCTAACAGCAACGATCCAAGTACTGCAATGAGAAATTGCAAAACTCTTATGATACCATGAAAAAACGTAGGCTCAGCCCTTCAAATAGCCGTCAGTTATCGGCCAATGAACGATAGATTTCAGCTGATGACGGTAGATAGACCATCTTTCGTCGGTCATAGTGTTTGACGAATTTCTGAAATCCAATTTTGAAAATTCTCGGTTCTCATCTTGAAAACTTGATTGCCAAACAGTAGGAGGCAAGAAATGGTAAGCACCTACAATCCACTCCTATCTATGCCCAAAACAGCGGATTGCAAAGGACCAAGAGTGGCGAAAGCAAGATTGCATCCATCCTGCTCAGCCTCATGAACTTCGAATGGAAATCGTTGACTGTGCCTGCTCAAACGCACTCAAACGAAAGCACAGGGTTCCAAGAGCATCAACCATGGACTGCTCTGTTCACGCTGTCAAGAGGAGGGGGACAATGTTTTCTTTCAGGGTTGTAATTATTTGTTTCTCTCCGTTACTGAATCACCAAGCTGTATTTGTTAATACTACAATGAACATCATGATGTCTGTCATGCCTGGACAGATAATATCAATATGCTCTACCTGGGATATTCAGAACAAGAAATGCTTTCTTGTTCAGAGCTATTGGAAAACATCAAAGCGTTACCATAAAGGTTTTCGATGAGTCCCTGATTTCATAAGAATGACTATACTGTCTTATTTATCTTTCTAGAGATGAGAGATATTGTCTTACCTACAACCAGCAATTAGTGGTAGATGATGAATCTGGAATGAGGTTTTTGGTCTCTCTTCTGGCCCCTCGCTGTTTTTTGGATGGGTGAAGTAGTGACGGACAGGGGAAATTTATGACTGACAACTTTAACGATATTGTCAGTCATACGACAGACGTTGCCCAAAAAAATAGTTGAAGGCCCTTCAGGCTTCTCCAGGAGCATTCTGATGCCTGCGCTATTTATCACGCACGTAAATAGCGCTAGGGCTGCAGTGCCTGCGCGATCAAATTTGATTCACGGTTTCTTGTGAAAGATTTTCAAATGCGCTTCACACGGGATCGACGGTAACTGCAGTACTGCATCACCGGAAGTCACTAGCGGAGCGAGTCAGTCTTCCGAAACTCATGCACATATTCTAGATGCCTTGTGTGAGCCCTCTTGAATCAAGGTGCTTACCTCACATATCTGTGGAGCAGTAAATCTGAGATTTATGCCGTTAGCAACTATAATTTTTACTCGCGTGATTTGCTATTGCATGAAGAATCTGCCTGCGCAATGACTGACAAAGAAAAGCGCTCGTATAACAGTTTGCCTGTGTGCCAGAATGCACGCAAGCGATCGTGCGCGTCTCAGGGAGAAGCCTAGCCTGTAGGATTTGTAAAATTCCACCATCCAATCAGAAGGCAAAATGAAAACTGAAAGCTTTCTCAGTTCTTTGATTGTACACATCTCATGCTGTAATTTGGCCTGAAAGTGAGTCTGTTCTTCGGACGCTAACCCTCTCCAAATTCTTCTGAAAAATGCCCTTTTTCTCTAAAATAACAACAATTTGCCAATTTTAGCAAGAAATCTGAAGAAAAAGTACCATGTTGGGTCACAAACAGACTCTGCCTTAAGCTTCAGATTAGACCGCGACACTTCGAAACTTCGGACAAATTCATGCATACAATTTTTCCTCGCCATTGTCAAAGCAGACACAAGAACGTACTCCAAAACAAGGGCAAGATCACTGATGTTGCATGCCATAGCAAAATATGCAACAGACCTTCTCAGTCACAGCACATCAGTCTTCGTTGTGGAGTTAGAAAAGAAATTAAACCAAACACAATGTGGAGTCACACAAACAGTCGCAACCTAACACTTTCAATGAATAGAGCATACCTAGAATGGTCAGCCAAATACATGACTTTGTTGAATTTCACCTATGTTAAAAAAGAATGAATTACTCAGTTAAGAATTGAAAGCATTTGTGAAACAGTCCATCCACAATCAAATGTCTCATACAAAGTCTCCAAGCATTGCTTATATTCTCATTACTGCCTATGTCACTAATTCTAGCCTTATTAATTCCATTGCATAACATTGACATCCCGATATATAAGGTTGTGTAAGCTCTATGCAGCTAGAATTCGTTGAGAATGACACTGGAATAGTGTTCGAAACGTCTAACACAGAGTCTCTTTTCTTGTCTTGTTTCTGATTTCAAAACTAGAAGAACATATTTTGGAATTGTGTTCATTTTATTTTACGGAGAAAGCTGTTCCCGAACTTCCTATGTTCATGAAATTTCAAAAGTTCAGTTTCCACGAACATAGGCTAATGCAAGATGCAGTTATGCTCTTCACATTCAACCTTAGTTTGTCTGGAATAGCTAAACTGCTACTAAGCAAAGAGTTTGCATGTTACTGAAATAGTCAAGGATTTTCTATGAAGGCTAAACATTGCATCGCACTGACCTGATACTTATCGTGGCGTACCACTGGATGAAACCTCGAAAGTAAATCATCAATGCCCAAGCGGAGGTTGTCCCTCTAAAACAAGGTCAGGTAAACATAACATTAAAAGAAAAAACTTCTTTCAATGTTGCATATGTAGAGGCAGAGACACCAAGAGACAGAGAAAGCTGAACAATGTATCAGATACAAGTCATACTTCGTACTTTTTACAGTTACTCGGGAAATTCACAGAAAAAGATCATTGATGAAGAAAGAGTACTTTGACATGAGTGAAGCGGATTTTTGATGCATTTGTTGTTGTTGTTGCCAAACAAATAGTTCTCTGCTAATCTTAGAAACATAAATACTGATTTTCAGAGCATTTTCGCCCAACTTGCTCTACAAGACCACAAACGCAACAAACATTAATATAGCATAATGTAGATACAGTGAAAGAAATAGCATGACTGTAGTCCAACCACATTGAAGCAACATAAGATTTACAGGTGTGAGCAATTTTCAGTGAAAGAAGAAAGCACAAAACACTACGTACAATGAACGGTGCCAAATTGGGTGTTAGCAATGCATACAGGAGTGCAACACGTCAGAGAGTGGTTGGCAAGGCTTGCCAATCTCCCCCTATTGGCAGGAAACAACTCTATCAATAAAAGGACAGGAAGCCTAAAGACACGAGACCTTGTTACACCTGAACCTGTATCAACTGCAGAGCCTAATAACATGAGTTAACTGCATATAGCAGAAATCAATCAAAGAAC
>JAOBRC010777116.1:0-10112 GCA_027575255.1 Scolionema suvaense | reverse complement strand
CCTCTGTCTACAGTCTCAGTGCAGTTTCTAGCAATTTACGCTAGTGGACCGAATTCCACGCCCTTTGTTCTCTAAATCACCTGAAAAATTAAAAAACCCAAGCCAAGCCCTAAAACGAGCCCTACGACATCCTGCACATACCCTAGAAATGCCAAAACATGAAAAGTCAGAAATAGTAAGTCTCTCAAACAAAACCCACCCTACCTCCCTGATTTGCGGCTCGGTACGTGTAGAGCTATTTTCATTTACTCGTGGTAAGGAACGTGGCAAAAATGTGCAAACGTGCCAAAATATTTTGACCAGGATTGTAGTTAATCAGAAGAAGAAGTACACATGACACACCCTAGTTTGCATCATCAATATCACTACTTGGTTCACTCATGGGGCTCATCTTCAGCGGTGGCTCGCTTACCAAAGAGTTTTATTATCACTACTTTTATAGGTGGTCACTGAATCGTCATCACCCTCCGGCGCCCCGAAATCGTTGAGATCCGAGTCACTGTCGCTACTAAAATTTGAATCTTCGTCAGTAGCGTCTGTAACTTCATGACAAGTATTACCATCAGTAGACGAGGATGGTTGTCGATCAAGTTTTGTGTACCTCCGTTTCTGCTAATAGATTTCCAGAGCATGCTCAGCAATGCTGCTACGCTCAGTCTCATTCCGCATAGTATCATTGATCTTGATTGTCAGTAGTATTTCCATTGTGTTATGGTTAGAAACCAATCGGTGGTCAAACTGCACATGCTACGAATCGAACACCTGAATGATGAACGGAACAAAACAAGCGATTATGTCATCAGTTTCAATGGTCGAATCGATCGTAGTTTGATGGCTAGGGAACCTGTTGATTTTATCTTGTCAATCAGGTCAAGAAATATCGGATAAACAAGCTCTTTTAACATTTTCCTCATCAGACGCACTTAATTTCTGGAACGCCTACTTTTTCTTCCGAAATGGTGGACTAGAATTAGTCGTTTTCTCTTTCACTCTTTATTCTCTCCACGCAGTCATTACAAGAACTCCGAGTCAGCGATATCAGCGAATGGGAAAACGACTAGAAACATTGGCGCATCCAGGAGCTCACACTCAGCATTGCACTTCCTATTGTTATCCAGAGACAATACGACGAGCAAAGCGGGTGTTCCGATGAAAACAGAGATGACAGAAGTCGCACCAACACCTGTTGAAACTCGGTGTGCTTGTGCCCCCGGATAAAACACCAATTTTTGATAAACTTGTGGAAGTCCATTGTTCAAAGCACACAGCGGGATTCTGCTGTGCAGATGCCAATATGTTCTAGTCGTTTCCCGCTTCTATAGTCTGCTGCGTGAATTGCCGTGTGATGTTCTGAACGGCGGAAATGACTTATCTACTCTACCGAAATGGAATTTTATTGAGGAACACTGTACAGCTTGTCAGGCGAGCGATGTTTCGCTCCTCTAGAGCAAGGCAGGCGAGTGTGGAGGCGTGCGCAAAGGATTGCTCGCCTCTCATTGATAAGACTGAGTAAGGAGCATACATCACTTAAAAATGAAACACTGAATAATCTCTTGCAACATCGTTGTGATCAGGATTTTTCCAAGCTACGTTATGATTACGCAATCAGCTTGTTTGAGTCAGTTTATTTTGATGACACGGTACGGAGAGCAGCTCGTCGTGCAGACAAGCATAATTACCCTGCACAGCGCTGCACATCCACAGTCTCTGGGTCTGCAAGTGCCGAAGTTGGCTTACGGAATGCACACAAAAGAATTGGTTCCGATTAAGGACATCTCAGACAACGAATGGTCATCAGACTCTTCTTGTAGCGATGAGAACCTTTCAACATACACATTTCTTGTATTGCATTCAGTCTTGACTTGTTGAATCTAGTCTTTTTTCATAGCAGTTGTAGTCGTGGCAGTCTTTATTGCAGACAAAAGATTCATTGCAAAATCACAACTAATTTTATTGCCTTCTATCGTTGACCTCAGACATTATATATGGTGGTCCTTGTTTTGTTTTGCTCCTGTTTGCTCACTACGGCACGCACATATTATTTTTTTTTCCGCGTGCTGTGCTGACTGCGAGAGAAGAATATTGTTATTAAGCGGTCAGATTCAGATAACCTTTAGTCAGATTAGGGGAAATGAATCTATAGATGATCTCAATAGATGAGCATGCGCTGTAGCGAGTTAGATAGATAATCTGACACCGCAAGCGAAGAACTAGTCATCGATGTCTGGGCGCAAACTTGTGGAGATTTCGTTGAAAGCGTAAACCAGAGTAGCTGACTTGACTATGGTCATAAAATGGTTTTGGCAAGGCAGCAGAGACCTCTGGATACCTGATTTGGGATTCCGGGACATAAAGCGTCCCCCAACACCAAGTGAAGTGGTAACTGCAGAAAATTGCCCTCACTTGCGGTCGTCAATGAGACAGCCGACGGCAATTCTTTGCCGTCGCTTGTTTTCGTGGATTCCAAGGGTTTCTACTGGTATTTGGAAAGGTGTTTGGGTGTTGTGAGTCTGCTTGTGTGTATGTTGTGTGTGTTGGAGGAGGTAGTCAAGGGTACAAGAGATCTTCTTGGGGAGGTATTGTGTGTGCTTCTGATTGTGTGTTTCAGCCGGTTGGTATTTGTGTGAGAGAGCTTATAGCTAGAATGTCTACTGTAGATTCGTTTTCTGCTCATCGCTTCGCTATCACTTAGCTTTTTTATTTGAAAATATCACAGCTGTTCTGACTCCCCCATTGAACATTGGTCCTACCCTATCAAAAGAGGCAGCCAGCCGCTCTATTTGTTGCTCTCTCAGGTGATATCTCTCCATGAAATCCAAACGGTTTTGTCTTTCATTACACCCTGGCTTTTTGTTTGTATTGCGTTTCTAAGTATCCAATTTTTACGGTCTCTTGGTTATGCTCATATGTTGTGCTGTAGTACTGTCTTATAGTCTGCCCTCCCTCGCTTTATCGGTCACCACACCATGCAAACTTGCAGAGTTGGAGTATGGGTGCACTTAAAAAATCCTGTGACTGGTAGCAAATTGTTTTACTATCTTGTTATTAAACAACAAATTTAAATTGTCATTTGCTGATCCAGGAGACTGTTGTGTTTGAATGCTAATATCTTTGAAAAAATCTAGGAAGTTAGCAGCAATCAAGTTGGGGTAGTATAAGGGGGCTTTGATGAAATTCCTTCTCGCATATGAATGGAAGCTGGAGTAATATGTACAGTATACAGTATACGGAAGTTTGCTTTCTTGCATGTTTTACATCATATCAAAAGTGTTGCAACTGATCTATAAGTACTATCACTCTATCAGCAACAAAGGGCCAAGCAAATGATCCTTTTCATGTTGTTTTTTTTAAGCATATTGATTTTCAGGATCAGGTTCGGATATGCTTACGGTTCCTGTGGAATCAAGGCTCAAAATATGCTTAGTATATGCTTATTATTGGAATCCGAACTTTCATTTTCTTTCAAGTAGTCTATGTCTTGTTTATGTTACCAAAAAAAGCAAATATACCTCTCACATGGTATTGAAGAAATGCATAAAATTCGTTATAAAGAGCCACTGTTGCGATGATAATGTTACAGTCATGAAGTTTGTAAGTGAAGTATTTCATTACTTGAGGCTGAGAGGTGTGCTTACCATATGCTTAACTTTTGACTAAACCGAGCCTAAATATGTTCATAAACGTTATGCTTATAACAAAACATGTAATGGAGAGGTTTGTCGGTGTGGTGGGCTGTGGATGTTGGAAGGTGTGTAGGGATTCACCTTCAAGACCAGTGTTGAAGAAAGAAGTTGATCCTTATACTTCTATGCAGAAGGCTGTGACTGGGCTATGAAAAATATTCAAAAAGAGTTGAGAGAGGAAGAACAATGCCTGTGGAGAAGAGTTTTATTGTAAAAAAAAAATGATTGTTTGTCCAAGGGAGATGACGGAAAGCAGAAGAACATTCTGTATGAGGTTGTAGTCTTCAGTCAAAGTTGGGCGGTCATTGACCATTGACCGGCCGTCATATATATTAGAGACTGACTTCTTTTCATCCCTTCATTTGATTACTCAGTACACACTTTATAGTCGTCCAGATATTTAGCATGTTTGTTGCACAAAACTATGAGGTGCAGTTATCGCTGCCATGTTTACTTTTTGGTTACAAAATGTTTACAATGATATCTATTCTTGGTTTTGGAAAGTCAAGTGACCATACTCTGCAGCCATCTTGAACAAGGTGAAAACAGGACCTCGATCATACTTGCCGTTCAGTGGGAAAAATAAAGCAGCCTGTGGAACTCTATCAATATTATCGCAATCGCTAAATTTCAGTAAAACTGCAATCACAGACATGGAAGACCAATAATATCGTTCTTCGTTTAAGGGGTTTTGATTGTATAGCATCACCTACTGCGTGTGATTCATGGTCAAATCCTCTTTGATCCGCTACGCTGCTTCACTTTGATAATGGTAGCCAAAGCTGCAGTTTGCCAAGTCTGTGACGCATGTGCCGAAAGAAATAATGAAGAGTTAATTGTTGTATATCACTGATAAGATGACTCCGCTGCATCTAGATTAGGGAGAGTTCCTGCATTTGTTTACAAATGAATGTGCACCCCACATGCAAAGGGGCTATGATTAGAAGTCAACATAAGGTAGAAAAAACTAGGACTTGTGATTTCAATGTCTGTGTTTCAGATTTAATTCAGTGTTTCTGCGTTCATTTTTACCAAAAGACTACTCCTCTGTTTTATTTGCGGATAGTGAATCCGAATTCTATTGCAAGTTATATTACTTTTTTTGAGATATTTTTGCAACCTCTATTATGGTTTATTTAGACAACAAACAAAGAAGAACATAAAAGAAATCCGTAAAGAAATTCAAGACGTGTGTCGTCAAATTACATCCACCGTCACATTTCTACCTTATATTGACGAGCGTTGTAAGTATTTCCATTTCGGCATTTCCTTGCCTGCGCCAGCATTTTGTCGCTGATTTTATAGTAAAGTGATTACTTAATAACAGCCTGTCATTGTTTTTTACACCTTTCGTTATAAACCATGAACTTTTTTTGTCACCCCTAAACTTGTTTAGAGAATTTCAGAAAATCGCTCTTAAAATCGTTTAGGAATTGTTACATAAATTTTCCATCTGATAATTATTTCAAGTGCTGTTGTTGTGTACCTATGTTTTACTGCATATTTATGAGAGATAATCCTCTCATCAGAAAGTTTTTTCCCTGTAGATGTTGTTGCCTCTCAGAGTATCGGAGAACTACTGGAAAAGTTCTTTTAGCCCGCAAGATTGTTTAAGTTTGTTCCCCTAATCACACCATTGAAATTATGTAGCTACTGGAAGCTGTTACTCTCGTGAATGCATAGTCAGGCGGACCTACATCCGATGTTAAACATCGGACCAGGCGGGATTTGAACCCATGACCTTGGGCTTACCGGGCCCCCGCTCTGCCAACTGAGCTACCGATCCATGAGTCAACTCCTCATTATCTCGCCTATCTATGCTAGCGGAGATCACTGTCTCTGACAGATTACGCTGTGAATGTGTTGATCGCTATCAACTACTACATCCACGAAGTGCGCGCGAACGAGAGAGAGGTAACTGAACGAAGGCGAATCAGCGCGACATCAGCTTCCATCACTACGTTGCGCTGATTCGCCTTTGTTTATTTAGCTACTGTAACAATTAACTAAGTTTGGGGGCAAATTTTTCAATTGTCAATTGTTTGTAAGAACAAGCTCTGCATCTGCATTTCTATTTGGTTCTTGCTAGAATTTGTTTCCTGTTTATGATGATCTCTTGTGCACGATTTCTTGTGAAAACGGTAAGAAGATGGAGGCTTCTGGCAATAGAGAGCTTATGCAAGTTCACATTGTGACATTGACATTGAACTTAAACAATCAATTTGAATATCCAGTGTCAGTGTCAATGACAGCTCTCACTTGCAGTTACACAAGAAACACTTTGATGCAAGTCGTTTATGTTTGTCGAAGGGCTTGAAGACGTTTCAAAGTCATTTCATCTAGAATTTTCACAATAGTGAATCTAGACGACCAGTTTGATGACTAGAAATTAAATCTAGCTATCTCAGTGTGAAAACGGTCTATGGCCATATATTGAGTATTGCTGACAGGCATCTAGATTTAAAATAGAATTTTTTCCCATATAAGGTAATAATCTACTGTGCATTTCTAGCCATTGATTGAACGGCTAGCTTTGGGTGACTAGTTTGGGCCACCACCAGCAGTCTTGATTGATTTTTACGTTTTCATGCTAGCTGCCTGATTCGCTGTTGACAGTGTGAAAAGGCTTATTACATTTCTTGGAATTTTTGGACTTTCGCTTAAGCGGAAAGGTCCTGTAAATTGTCATCTGTTCCTCCTTCGATCTTTCCGTCCGTCTTTCCATCCATCTGTCACCAATGCTTTTCCCCGGATATCTGCTCAATGGATTTTTTTTCTCAAATTCATCATGAAGGTAAAAATCTGTAATCGACGAAAAGTGAGCAGAGCTTGACTCGTGAAGAAATTCGTTGTTGGTTAGCAGGTGGCAATTTATACTTCAAAAATGTCATTTTTAAGAATATGCGTGATGTTAGAAAATCCATCCATGTTTTTGTAATTTTTGGTGTGTAATTTCTTGGGATTTTTACTATTTGTGTGACTTTTCATATATGGAAGTTTGTAGTCATTGTAACTCTGGTATGGGCCATGAGTCATGTTTGAGAAACTCTTGTATGCCATGAGTGAGGCCATTAATGCATCCATATGCCCATTTTTAGGCGTTTTTGAAAGCAGTTCCTGAATCACTGGTTCTTTTTTGCAACTTTTTGATGTGAAACTTAGGGGCAGTATAGCTAGTGCAATGGGTCTTGGGGTATGTCTGGAAACGCTCCTGTCAAATTTGGGTGTGGCCGCTTTTACGACCAAAAGTGGCTAGAAATGGCTATTTGTAGGGTTTTTTCATATTATTTCGACAGTGGATCAAAAATATTTGTAAATGTTAGATTTAATCTCGAGGAAACACTGCAAATCATATGAATCATGTGCTATGTCTTGGGAAAATGTGTTTCTGCTTGTGTGTCACCACTAACATCTTAAAGTTGCAATTTCTAGGCGTTTTTCAAAATATTTCAAGAACTGTCCATTAGTTTTTTTGTTTCTTTTGGTGTGCATCTTTGGGGAAACAGAACATATGTTGTGAACCATGATCGTATTTGAGGAAAATCCTGTAGGGCTTGTGGGTGGCAATTTTGTTGAAAATAACTAGTTTCAGGGTGTTTTCAAACTCTTTCAGAAAAAGCTCATTAGTTTTTGGCAATTGTTTTCAGTCTTAAAGTCTAAGGTAATCATATTGGCAACTATATCTCGGAAAACTTTAAATGGCTTTCCAATTGGCAATTTGCACCTAAAACTGGCTTTTTGGAAAGTTTTCATGAAATGTTCCAACAGCACTCCATCAGAGTTTTTTAATTTTTTGTGGTCAATCTTAACCGTTCCCTTCCCGAGCCTACAAGCCGGTTTTCACCGGATTTGGCCCTTTTTGGGGAGTTTTTGAAGGGGTTAACTTTGTTGGTTCGGGTTCTAACTGGAACCATGGGTCATGACGCTCCTAGGAGTCCCAGTTCAATTTAATCCCATACCCATGCCGTACCGACTATAGTCGGGATCGGCATAGGAAGGGTTAAGGATAACACTACTTATGGTGCTGTCGCTCTCGCCAAGTCACTTGCTGTAATCGACAAACTTCAAGAGCTTTATCCCAGAAACCGTTTTCCGGTAGTCCTTAGATTCTGTTTACTTGTTTGTGTTACTTGCGTTCCCCTAAGGTCTGTCCACTTTTAAAGGAAAACTCTGACCCTAAAACAAGTTGTGCTTGGCTGTTAAACATGACCATGAAAATCCGGAATATCAACTCTATACTTTATTCTCATGTCACTGAGACGAGAAATGACTGCATACAATGTATATCATAAGAAGCCCCGCAAGACACCCTCCGTCGACTGTGCACTTAGCTGTATGATGAGCAGCTGAGATAGGCATTATGCGGTTCACGCATTTCCATGACAACCAGCTAATCCATTGATATCAAGTACAAAAGATTCATTGAAATTCTCATGCGCTTTTGTGATGGCAGTTTGAATTGTGGCGGGAAACAGCGAGAAGAAGCAAGTAATGGCTGCCAAAGGTTAGGCTGGCTGGTAGAGAGTGAAATGATAAGCTTCCAGATTTCGTACGGATGAGTATGCGTTGTAGGAAATAGAACTCACTATTGACCATAGAATTCCTTTTTAAGTCGAGCTAGGGCCACGTAATTTTGTGTCGGAGTTTTCCTTGAAGGCAAAAAATGATCAGTGTTTGGTTTTTCTGGATACATATCGGGATCGTTTTGTTGTATACATTTTTTGGAATATTTGGTGTGAATTTAAATTGCATTAGAAGTGATCATTTTGACCTTGTTTTTTCATGCCTGGGAAAGCTGCTATTTGTCTTCAGCATATTCGCTTACTTTGTCATTGTTACCATAATGCCTCGAATAAGCGCCCCCCTCAGATAAGCACCCCCGTCGAATAAGCGGCCACCCTAGAAGTGAAAATATTGAATGAGCGCCCTCCCTCGAAAAAGCACCCACCCTTCGAATAAGTGCCCAGAAACCAGCACTAATTCGAATTTTCTCCGAGAAAGTAATTGAAAGGCGACTTAGCAAGAAATGTTGAATAAGTACAACAGGTTGTTTTATCTTTCATTCTTACTTTTATCATTTCATAAGAACATGGGAACTTTTTCCTTTTTTAAATTACTATTAAATCTATTTTTAAAATCAGCACCCCCTTCAAATAAGTGCCCCCTCGAGTAAGTGCCCCCTCGAATATGCACCCCCCTCAAATAAGCGCCCACCTAAAAGCTCCAGGCGCTTATTCGAGGTAGTTGTTTTTGTTATTGCTTGGCTCATTGTCTGTCCTGTGTGTAAGATGCTCTCTGTTTTTGGTATGGGCAAACTGCAGAAAATATAGATTGCTACGAAACCTACGATGATTGGTGGCATTCAAGTGGTTAGGCTTGGTTTGTGTGGTTTTGTCATTGCTGTCATTGTTTGTATGGGGTATCTTGTTCTTCTTTTCTGTGGCATGATTTATTATTCAATATGGGGTAGTGAACTAATTCAGTGACTTCTGTGTTACGATTCTATGGCCTGCATGAACAAGTTGGAAAAAACTATTGAATCGCCCCTGGTTAGAACGTAATGACGTGTACTGAGACTAGGAATAGTTGTTACTCAATGCCATGCTGACTTTTGCAGTTCAGGCAAGAAAGTGATTACATCTATGCATCAATACAGTATATTTACATGACAGCACTCTGGAGCACTTAGATATTATTTCTGATTTGGCGCGACGTGGTATTTATGATGAACATACTCTGTAACCATGCGACAACTAATTGGATTAATAGCTTTCTATAGGACCACTTGAATGCCACCAATCATTGTTGGTCTCAGCATGGATATATAGGAATCTACATTTTCTGGCGCTCGCCCATAAGCGAAAAACAGAAAACATCTTACACACAGGATAGACAATAAGCCAATATGCAACAAGCTGAGATGGCCAGCATGGCAATAGCTCATTGTATGTGGCTTTCAGTTGTTGGAATAATTGTCATGCTGGTATGCTCAGGTTTGCCGCATGGCTTATAGTCTATCCAATGCGTAAGAAAGTGTTTGTTGTTTTTTTGGTGGGGGGAGAGCAACAGAAAATGTAAATTTCAATTGAATGAACAACTATTGGTGGAATTCAAATGATCTTAATGAAAACTACGAACTGATTAGTTGTTGCATAGCTACGGTGAAATGTTCACCATAAACCTCACGTGTCACCATAAACCCCACGTGTCACCATAAACCCCACGTGTCACCATAAACCCCGCGTGTCACCATAAACCTCACGTGTCACCATAAACCTCACGTGTCACCATAAACCCCACGTGTCACCATAAACCCCACGTGTCACCATAAACCCCACGTGTCACCATAAATCTCACGTGTCACCATAAACCTCACGTGTCACCATAAACCCCACGTGTCACCATAAACCCCACGTGTCACCATAAACC
>JAOBRC010777005.1:0-10112 GCA_027575255.1 Scolionema suvaense | reverse complement strand
CCCACTGCCAAAATCCCCCCCCCCCCCCCCCCCCCCCCGAAAGCTCTCACTTAGTAGGAATCTGCATTTTGCTCAAGGTGTTCGATACTTTCGATTTTCTCCCATCTGAAAGTGTTTAATACGTACCAGTGTGTAGAAGTGCTTACTCGAAGTTGCTTCCCAGCATTTGATGCACCGACTCTCTTCTGCTTTACAGCTGAGGTTTGCCTACTTAGCTTAACCATTTTCAAATCGTTTTAGCCCTTGCGTCAGATGCTTCAGAAGAATTTAGATTGTCCCCTGATTTTATGTGACTGTGAAATACATCCATATGGTATAGAATTTATGTGCTTTTGTATTGTAGATCTGCATTGTTTCCTGTTTGTTTTTCAGGTGAACTCGTGCTGCTCTTGAAATTACTTTTGGTTTCTAAAACATTCTGTTTGTTTTAGGTACTCCTCATATTCATGCAGAAGATGGAATTAATGTTGAAAAAGACGCGGGCAGACGATATGAAAAACTTTGTTCTTCCCCTTGTATTCCGTGCTCTTGAATCTCCTTCTGTGGAAATACAGGTGACTCAATTTTCGTGTGTTGCGTGTTGTTCTGTGTATTCAATATGATTGACGTACATTTCACTGTACATTTCAATACGGCCTTGTTAGTGTTTAGATATTCTGTGATTTTGTAAGGGAAAATTATGGTGTCACTGTTTCCAAAGCCTTATAATATTGAATGTAAGATAAGCTCTATTTAATGTCACAATTTTGCACAGAAACTGAAAAGTGTTGAAAATTCCTACCAAGACTTAGGTTTTATTTGCTCGTAGAATAATAGTGCATGGGTGCTCTTCTGAACAAAGTTGTACTTGGAAGAGCGCAGCTGCCTCGAATTTCATCAGGCAATTTGGAGTTAGCTTGTTGTTGATGTATTACTTTATTGCATGAAAATTTCGCGGTATGAAAATTTCGCGGTCATTTTAATTTCGCAGTTTTTTGGTCAAAATTGCATTTCGCCGTATTTTAATTTCGCGGTTGAGGTGGAAATACATTTTTCACGGCATTTTAATTTCGCATTTTTTTTTTTTACTTGGCCGCGAAACCGCGAAATTTTCGTGCCATAAAAGTATATTGACCCTAGCCAGTCAGCATTGCTTGAAGCAAGCACACTTTACCATGTTCTCTAAAGATTTTAAATTCTTCAGGTCTGAAATCTTGATTTGGATTCTTATTAGCTTTTCTGACTGATCAAGTGCTGGTGAATATTGGACATCTTTATCAGGCTTATTGCAATAGCGTCTACATTTAGCAGTTTTAGACAGGTTAACTATCAAAACTTATACTGAATGAGATGAAAGACAATTTTTAAGATATTGTGTTTACCGTATTTACTATGCATATGGCCCCGCTCTCAGATTTCGTCAAATTTCTTCTGGATCGGTAAATTTCTGGAACCTAGGGTTTAGTGACTATTGTTTTTTATATATTGGCTATAACATATCAAAAATCAGCTGCAAATATGGAGGTGGTCAGGGATTAGAAGCCACCTGTTCCTGTGAGTCATGGAAATATTTCTGTCACTATTATTACTACTAATTTCCTTTTGTCATGGTTTGCAACAAAATAAATACATCTTAGACATGGAAATGATTAAGTCTGCTACCAGACAATCTAATCCATACCAAGGTTCTATGGATAAAAAGCCTCACGAAAGTATTCTGACTTCAGCAGCCAGTTGCTGTAAATCATGCTTACATGTTGTGCAAAATGCTGACATCAGCAAATATTGGCACATGACTCAAAGGATCAAAGGAAAAGCAGGTATTTTTTTCTAAGGTGGATTAATAACACGCCTAAGGGCACCACTCTATCACTGTTAGTTTCGTAAAAAAATTGTTGGAGAGGGAATGCCCCCCATGGTAAATAAGCTCTAGTAGATGCCATAGTAAACAAGGCTAAAGAAAATTAGCTTCATTGGGGACTTCATATCATCAAGAAAACCTTTAACGCTATTCTTCCTTGCAGATAGAATCCCCTACAAAAAAAACAAAGAACTGAAGCAGGTGGAAAGTCCGTTAGTACTTTCTTTTGTAGAAGCTAACCTGCTTATGTGTGTTTCCTTGCTTGCAGGAGTTAGTTCTGACAATTATTCCTGATTTCATTCATATGGTCGATTATTCATCTTTGAGGAATTCAATTCTTCCACGGATCAAAGTCCTCATCACAAGAAGTCCTTCTGTTACGGTAAGTGGTAGTGTTTTGTTACAACTGAGTGATAATGGACAGAGTTATTGTTTGAAACTGCCTTGTGTTGGTAGAATTATTATGATGCAAAAGACTCCTCTAGGAATGTATTTAATTAAACATCAGTATGTTTTACTGCACATCTGCCTTTTTATCTATTGGTTATCTGTTAGCCCTAAAGCTTATGGCACCTAAGTTCCCATACACTTGATATTCTGCACAGTTGCGGAAATGTTAATGTAGTGAAAGAAAAGTTAAATACAGCTTTATTTTTTTGAGTTCAAATACATTTCCGATAGTATTTCTGGTATGTTTTATGGATGGTTTGCATGAATTGATGCTGTTTTTTGTCAGCCTTTGCCTAGTAGGAGCCCATTACCATGGGAGTATCTAGACAAAAGTATAATATATCTGCACAATCTATTGAAGGTACCTTCCCAGTTTTTGGACCAGTTTTAATCGACCAAGAGCAAATTTGAACTTTTAGAGCAGTAATGCTTTCAAAATTGAACTATATTTTCAAGACACTTCAGGAAGAGTCCTAATGTCATATAACATCAGAACATTATGAAACTGAAAAGAGTTGGGACTTTATGCTGTTCTGCTTTTTTAGAATTACTGCTTGCATTGTTCTATTGTCGTTCTTATCTTTGGGTTTTCTATCTGCAAATTTGTGTCATCTATTGTCCCCGTTAAACTTCAGTATTATTTCCTCTATGAATTATGCAAGTTTTGATTTTTTTGTATTGGTTTCTATAGGAGAACACCATGTCAGTCCGCAAAATATAAATGTGTGTAATTCGCTGACCTGAACAACTGGGGGTCAAAATTTAGGATTGGCCAATGAATTATGGCTAACTATAAGTAGTCCAAATAAGTGGAAGTTAGCCCCCGCCCGCCCGGCCAAAAAAAAAAAAGAAAAAATGATGATTCACTTGTCAAAAAGGCAAACGATGTTCACCATTAATAAATAGTGCATGCATCAAAGATTTTGCAGACAGTATTGTTTATGACGGGTTCAGTATGGACACGTAAGCAATCGCAACTTTTATGACCTAAATGAGAACCTTTCCTTTTATTTACTGTATGAGCATGATTTTGAACTGGACCTCCAGTCAATGTGAAATTTTTTATGCCTGACTCAATTTGGGGCGTGATCAGTCCTGATCTAAATTAGATTTTCAGTCAAGGGATTGATGGGGGGTAAAGCAGTGAATGACTAGACTCATTTTGCCCGTGGAAAGTGTGGGCAAAAATTGCACAACTTGTTTTCTAAAATTTTATTCAATAAATTTGATATGTGTCGTAGAAAGGCCTAACATTCATCTACTTGGTTGGTACTGAAAATATACACTCCAAAAAAAGGAAGTGTGGTGTTCTACCTGCCCTCCTCTCATTGAAGCATCCCCCAGGATCTAGGGTGTGTGCAGTGCTCTATCAACCAAGAAGGATAAATTGATCACATGCAATTCTTCTGATTATGAAAATCACGTTTTATTTCTTCTTTCAATAATTTCCTCTCAGACCACTTGTTCTTTAGTTTGCTCAGTACCCTATGCTATGTCAAGTAGTTGTAGTAAAATATTGCAAAATATTGCCTCTGTACTTGATTTTTGTTCAGAACTGTGTTGTTCCATTCGGAGAAGTAGTAATTTCCTTTTAAAAAAAGTATTTTTCTATAGATTGAGGTTGGGGATCTTCTCAGTACTCTCTTAGCGAATCATGGTTTTCGAGGCTCAATTTCTTGTAGACGCTGTTCTTGTGTCTTTCACAGTCACGGCTGCTCAGCTATTGCTTTCTCCAATCTGTCTCACAGCCACGGTTGTATTTCTTCTGTTTCCTTCAGCTTCTCGCATGGCAATGTTTGTGTATCATAATAGGTTAGCACTCTCTGCGTGATTCTTGATGTGTTCTGTTTCTCAGGTTCGTGTCAATGCTCTGGTTTGTATTGGGAAGATCATTGATAGTTTAGATAAATGTTTGCTTGTTGACGAAGTCTTTCCTATTCTGCCTCAAATTCCATCCAGAGAACCTGCTGTCCTGATGGCTGTGCTAGGTGAGTTGTGTTGTTGATTGTATCTCTGCATAGGCTGCAGGACTCTTTTATATTGTGATTTGCAAAATTATACAAATATGATACCAAGTAATTTTTTTTTAAGTGGAAGAGTCCTATAAAATGAGGTCTGCCCGTCCTTCCTTCCGTCACCAATGCATTTTCCAGGATAGCCGCTCAATGAATTTTACTGAAATTTGGTGTGAAGGTGACAATCCGTAATTTGAGGAAAAGTGATGGAGCCGGAATTTTTAAAAAAAAATTTGTTCCGCTTGCAGGTGGCAATTTATGCCCAAGAATGGTCATTTTTAGGGTTTTTTAAAAATTTTTCGAAATCTGTTCATTACGTTTTTGTGGTTTTTGGTGTGAAACTACAGGGCAATAGCAGTTATGCTGTGGACCACGTGCCATATCTGGGAAAACTCTCGTTCGGCTTGCAGGTGGCAATTTATACACTTTTGAAAAAGGCTTTTTTCTTGTTTTTTAACTAGTCATTCGACTCTTTTAGGGGGAACTCTGTGCATGTCTTGAACCATATGCGATGTCTCCTGACAATCTGGCTTGGCTTGTAGATGGCAATTTACAACCAAAAATGGTGGTTTTCAGGGGTGTTTTCCAAATACGTTATGAACGGTTCATACGTTTCTTGTCATTTTTGGTGCGATTCATGAGGGCCTTCTGCATACGTTATGAACCATGTGTTGTATCTGAGGAAAATCTCATTAGGCTTGCGGTTGGTCAGGTGTTTTCCCAAATATGCCAACAATGGCTTATCTTTTCATTTTGGCATGGATCTTATGGGCAACAAAGCATATGTTGTGACCCATGCTTTATGTCTTGGGAATATGTTGTTGTTCAGCATGCGGGTGGCAATTTCTGTCAATAATGGCTGTTTTGGTGTTTTTTCGTAATGTTTCACGAATACTTTATTACGTTTTTGTAATTTGTGGTGCAAATCTTATGGCTTTACGTGTTATTCTCTTTCTTCTTTGATCTGACAAGGAGATTCTCAATTGAGTTTGCGTGAGTCCATTAATTATGTGACTTGTTTTGTTTTGGCTCTTACATTCCAATCTTGATGATTGGTGCTGAATACCCCATGCAGGACGCTTTCTTCATCAAGATGAAGTGGTGTTGAGATTTCATTATTACACTCGGGAAATTAATATACTGTACCTGTTGATTCCATGAGCAGAATCTTCACGCTCTACAATTCGTTTCTGTTGTTCTTCCAAGGTGGTAAATTCAGCAGATTGATTTTTCAACTTAGATAGTTATAGATTAAGCTTAAGAGTCCCAAATTCACACCCTTGACGGTAGCCTTCGTTCAAGACCCTCACGATTTTAAACGTCGTATTGGGTTTTTGGATCAGTGACCAATTGTCCATCCAGCAATTTTATTTATCATTGGGTATAATTGCCATGCTGGTAAGCTCAGGCTTGCCGCATGGCTCATAGTCTATCCAGTACATAAGAAAGTGTTGTTTTTTTTGGTAGGGGAGAGCAGCAGAAAATGTAAATTTCAGTCAAATCAACAATGATTGGTGGAATTCAATTGGTCTTATTGAAACTTCTAATCTGATGAGTTGTTGCATAGCTATGGTGAATGTTCAATATGAACTCCACGTGGCTTCAACCAGAGAAATATCCATGTGAAGTGGTGTTCGTTCTGTCATATAACTACAATTTATTAATGCATAGGCGATCAGTTTTTGGGCCACGCATTACAGACGCCAACATGGCATTTAGTGACAACTATTCCTAGTTGTACCCACTTGCAGAGTACCAGAACTGACTCAGCGCATTTTATGTGAGTATCTGTTTCCAATTTGCTGCCCCTCAAATAAATTATGCAAACACGTTTGCTTGCACAACATGTGCATAATTAGTTAACTATAAAACGCGGGAAACAATCTGGACAGTAAATCAAGCTCTGATGCGAAGACCTGATAAAAAGTATGAAGTAGATATGGGTCTTTCTTGAATCAAGGCTACCTTGATGGTTCATTTGTCGTTTTTTATTATGATTTATGTTGTTAGGTATCATTGTTGTGATTTTTGTTGTCAGGTATTTATAAACAAACAATGAATCACAAGAAGATCCACCTGGAAAAAGATTACTTAGCCACCAAAGTTGTTCCGTTCTTACTTCCACTTGCAGTCGAACCAACTCTCAACGCTGCACAGGTAAATAACGCCATTCTGCTATTAGTGGGAAAGCAAGAATTGTGTATATTACAGAAAGAGTTGTCTCTATCCTTTGCTATTATGTTGGTGATCACATCTGTTTGATAAGATAATTCTTTTTTCTTACTGAGGGTCGATTTTCATAACAGTTTATATAACATGCCTTTTTGACTGCTCCAACATAACAAGAGGGAGGGGGGTGGTTCCACCCCCCCCCCCCTTCTGCCCTCGGAAAACCAACTTCCACTGTAGCTTTGGCCTTGAAATTTAGACCACTTATTCTTGCCCATAAATGAGTGAGAAGTTCCAAATTTTGGCCTCACAGGTGATCTGGTCTGCAATTTACACACATTAGAAATTTGCTGACCTGCAGTACAGTTTTCCATAGGAACCAATACAAACAATTTTGATTTGGCGAAAGACGCTTGGCAGTAGGAATTTCTGACAAAAAAAGTAATGTATTAAGGCTGGAAACCTTATGTTGCGTTTTAATGGGAGCGCAAGTAAGAAAACATTATATCTTGCGAAATTTGGATTTTGATAAGTCCCAAAGTATGGGAAAAAATTCGGACTTTACCTCCGTATTGTGGACCCCCCCTGCTGCATGAATTTATTCAAACTAGACATTTTCTGAAAGAGCTCATTGAAAGCAATCATTTAAGACCAAAATCATCAAAAATTTGACAAAAAATGACATTACCCCCTATCAGAAAATTTGCCATGTGACAAACCCCCCCCTCTCCCGGTTAAAGATATGACGACCAAGTTTGCTCAAAAAGATGCGCAAGTCCTATATTCTGTTGATACTCCCAAAAATTTGCCGCAATAGCTTTAGCCATTTTTTCGCAGTAAAAAATGTTAGACTTGGGGTGGTGGAACCCCACCCTGCCCCCAGTGGTGCTGACTTGGACAGTTTTTGTATATTTTCTCCTATCATCTCCTATCATTCTGTCATTAAATTGCTTCTAGACCTATTTTCTTTCTTGTTTGCTCAGTATTATTTGCATGAAATAGTTGTAAATATTGCTTATGTGCTTGATCCTAGTATGAAACTTTGTTTCGCTTTTTTGGAAAACAAGTGGTATGTTTTCAAAAAATGTAATCTTCTTTTGATTGAAGCTAGAGATTTTCCTTACTGTAGGTTTTTTAGAGATTCTGAGTTTTTTGAAGCTCAACTTCTTAAAATGGCTTCTTGATGACAAAAAGCATAAAAAAATTTTAGAACTTCCACAGGTCATCAAATTTAATCATGTGGTGAGTGGGTGGTGGGTGGTTACAATTATTATTGTTGTTAAGGTGCTGTTCACAGGTGTGTCATAAAGCAACAATGTGATGCATAGATCTGTTTTCCCCTGTTCTTGTATTTGCAGGGTTCCTACAACTCCTAAAATCTCCTGTTTTTTTCTCAATTTTGTCCGATTTTCTCCTCATAATCTCCTCATATGAAGTTTGTGAAAAGCCAAAATGGTCTTTGTGCAGGAATTCCAATTAGCATCATTTTCGTCATTGTATTTTTGTTTATACAGGGTTCATACTCGACCTGGAGAAATCTACTTTTTTTGCTGAAAATCAGGGAGAACCTGGAGAAATCAGGGGAAAATGAGAGAATTTCTCAGAAATTCTGAACAAATCGCTTTTTCTTAGCGTGTAATATCAGACTGTTTTTTGTATGTCTGAAACAAGGTGATAGTTGTAGATTTGTTCACTTCATCAAGCAAATTTAACCCCGGTTGCCCTGGGGTGGCGCAAATTTGCCCCCTGTTGGAAAAACGTTGATACCTTCTGAACCGCATGGCAAAAAATCTTGAAATTTTGCGACTTCTCCTAACTTTTTGTGGACTTTTATATTCTGTTTCTATTGAAATGGGTAGATGCTCGCATGATGTAAAAAGTTTGTCTTTTTGAGCAAATTATTAGAACTGCTGACCTTCAATAGGAAACTTTTCAGCCATGTTTCAGGCTATTTGTCTTTCAATCAGTGTGTTCACTGGTAGGAACAGCTGTAATAGGTGAAAATCAGGATTTTGAGTCATAGACTGGCCGTCATGATGACTTAATAATCAATCTATTTTTAGTAACACCATCCAGTTCATATGCACTTTTAGAAAGTACTCATATTGAACTTAGACTTGGCCAAGTGTCGTGTTTTTTGATTTGGTTATTCAGAATATAGGTAGGATTGTGCACATCATTAATCCATTGTCATTTTTGGTATATTGTTTTCTTGTCTTACCTTGTACAGTAATTGTTGTTCATTTGAGTATTGGTACTCTTGATGAAGTGCCGAAATCTCCTCACTTTTTCATGAAATTTGTGAAATTCTTGTTGTTTTTCATTAAAAATTATCCTTAAAAAGTGAAAAATTTCTCCTCGATTCTCCTCAAATTTGAATTTTCTACTGTGGGAATCCTGATTTGAATTACTGGGAAGGCAGTTCTGAAAGGGGATTTGATAAAAACTATCACTGAAATATCCCTTTTTGCTTCTTCTCGGGACCATCTCTAAGTCTTTGCAATGTTCCTTCTTTATGCATATTGCTTCTTTACATATATTTGTTTTTACTCTGCTCTGCTCTATGTACTGTGACAGTCAACTGCCAAATAAAGATCGGAAGATTTTAATTATGAACCGGCTTGAGGAATTGGAGGTTCTTATAAGAACCTCCTATTCCTTAAGTTGGTTTATAATTAAAATCTGGAGAGAGTGTGTAGTGAAAAACCGCCTTATGTCGGCAAATACGGGCGATCTTGATCGGAGTTTGAGGCTGGACAAGAAATCCTTAGTGAGGCACATGGACAGAAACCTTGTGGACAGGCGCAACTTTCGACGGGGGGTACGTAGCTGTAAAAAATTTTTTCCTGCTGATGCTGACGTCAGCAAAATCAGCATTTTTTGGGGGTGTGTTGCCTTTGGAGGGCGAAAGTGTACCAAGACGAGTTCTGACAAATTTGCGTGCTGCCAATGAAATGTGCCCCATAAAATTGTCTTTCCGAAAATTGGGCTAAAAATTGTGTGATGTGACGTGTGACGTCACTAGGGCTAATTTAGTGAGGCCAGCAAAAAATCAGCATTTTAAGTTTTTGTTCAATTACTCAAATGTGGTACCTCACAGCATAAAACGAATTTAAGATTCAAGTAGAAAATTTATTCAGCTTTCCGGCGATATATAACATGTTGGGTAGACGTTTAGTTTTAGGGGTAGTATGACGTCATTAAGTGGGTCAGATGGCCAAAAATGGCCATTTTCGGACATTTTTGACGTCATATTTCGGACACTAATCGGACAGCTGCAAGTCTGATTTTTGGCTCCTTTTTAATACTCCGGATGGTGTACCTGGTGATATAAGACTGAAGTTCCGTAAATTTAGCGTTCTGGAGTTATTAACGAATAAGTGTCGAAAAAGCCGAAAATTGCTCAAAATGCCCAAAATGGGTCAAAAATGGAAATTTGGGTCAAATTTTCACTCATTCTCAAATTGCTCGAAACCGGCCCCTTACTTTTTCTTTAAACTTTTGCTGTTTAAAGGTGATCATATGCACTCTCTTCAGGCCCATAGCTTACATCTGCCAAAATTACTCTAGGAGCTGGGTTAGGTCCCGTGTGCACTTCCACGTCACCTCAGTTTGACTTTAGATATTGAAAATATGTT
>JAOBRC010776894.1:0-10112 GCA_027575255.1 Scolionema suvaense | reverse complement strand
CGTCAAATTGTTCATTACATGTTGGTCTATCACCATACCAAGTTTGGTGGTCATAGCTATAGCCAATCCGGAAATACCAGGGGAGGGGGGGGCGGAATCAACCCCCCCCCATACGTACAAAGGCCAAACTGACCCCATACGGAATAGGGTTAACCCTAGTTGCTGTGGGGTCAAGGGACACCCTAGTTAGTGTGGGGAGGGGGCAAAAGTCCCCCCTACTTTTCTCAATAATCACAAGAGCCAAACCCAAACCAATAACAGGTACTAATAGGGCAACTATTGAAGTTTTAAAATATGCATAGATTTGTAGATAATCGTTGCATAATTAATGCTGACGTCAGCATAAATAACGTCAGTTTGGAATTTTGCTCGCTAATAATGCAAAGTTTTGAAGTCCTTAAAAGTCCATTCTGATTGATCTAAAATGTTCCAAATAGTGTAGATAACCTATTTAGAATGTGAAGTCTTGTTTCTAGACGCAACGTATCTAATTATTGCAGAAGAACAACTTTTTATCAATAAATCTGCCCCAAAATTGGTCAATTTTGGGCTCCAATGGCATACCAGAAAATTGCAATATCTTATGAACCACTTAACGTACGCCGCTGAAAGTTTCGGTGCAAAAGTGGTAAATTTTACTCCCCCCAAGATAAAAAGCTTAATATCTCCAAAAATTGCCAGGCCGAAGGCTCTTCAGTGATTCAAGTTTATATTTACATCTTTTGGCCAAGTTTCAGCCACATACCATGTTCTGTTCAAAAGTTATCGAACTTTTCTCGCATGTGACTGGAGCTCAGCAGCAGAAATTCCCATTATAAATTGCCATAGGGAAATAGATACTTTGCGTTTTGTTTTGCTACAAGAAGAATACTTTACATGAGGTATCTATTCAATGTTTTCTTGCAAGCCCTATAAATAACAATTCTAACAAGCTCGTGCATAGTACCAAATCTATTTTGGTTCTGATTTTACCGCTGGCCAAACTTTTGCCCGATTTTCCCTGATTTTTATCAATTTTGCAGAACAAATGCTGACGTCATAAAAAAATGTGCTGGCTAGAGCAAAGTTTCTTCTATTTTTTGAAACTACATACGAAGGCCTATATTCAGTCCAAGTTTCAGCTTCAAACCTGCTCTGGTTTAGATTTTAACCAGAGGCGGGGGAATTTTTGACCTCCCCCCCAACCCCCGTTGAGCCAACGTACATAATATAGCCCGTGAAGAATAGTGTTAAAAGTCGACAAGTTTCATTACTCAGAGTGAGGCGTTCTGAAGTTATTTGCAAAAAAAACATCAGGGAGGGTCAAATTTGCCCCCTCACCCACAGTAACGAGGGTTAAAAATGGTGATAGAAATATTTTTCGCTCCAGGTGTCCTGAGACATGACGTCACGTGTTGCTATATAGATGAAGTAGTCCCTTTTTGCCCGAAATCATGTTTTTGCCCGTAAAAAACCCAAACTTGTGTCAAATTTGCTGAAATGTGTTTTATTAAGTTTGTTGCATACTTTTGCGTTGTATAGTCAGCTTAAATAGAACATTCCACCAGTTTCATGTGGATTTTTGCGAGTTTTTTTGAAAATTGACCAAATTACGTTGATCTGTTGACCTAAATTATATCAAATGTAGTCAGAATACGTATCGACAAATTCCATGAAGGTCGACTGAACCTATAAATATTATTTCAGCAAATCTCACCTGCAATAACAAGCCCCACCCCTCCCTGCACCTGGGATAGTGTTAAACACCCGTCTGGTGTTTACTTTTTATGCCCGAATTCATTATCTAATGTATTTTATAGTAAAAGAATGTAGATTACAGTAACGCCTCAAGGTACACTTTCCTGGAGAAGTACTCACAAATCATAAATTGTAATCGGTATCTGACGTGACAATTAACTCTCTGTTCCAGTTGGCACACACTCGAGAAGTGCCAAAATGAATTTGATCGAAAATTAAACAGTATAAAAATTTTGTTTTTGCAATCGTACCATCTTTTTACTAAGCAGAAGTTGTTTTAATAAGCATCATAAGATGAAAAGTTAGCATTAATGCAATTCGAATCCTCGCTCTGTACCCCGTATTTGTCCAATACCGTGTTCAAATTGGATTTTAATGCCATTCGAAATCTCGCTCCGTACAACGTAATTGTCCAATGTCGTATTCAAATTGGATTGAAGGTGTTTTAATTAGGATCTTTGCTCATTTTTCGTCATCACCTGCTTCCTATTCCTGATTTAACTGACTCGTCCTCAGAAGTTGGGACGAGTTTCAATTAATAGGCAGGCGATAGAGCGGATGTAAATCATATTGAAATCCAATATGGGCCACTTTGCTTAGAAAAAAACTCTTAATCTTAGTGTTGCTGTCCCTTATCGGACAAAACAATGTCGGACAAAAGTGACGAATGTTTTCGAAGGTGACGAAAATTTTCTCCAAGAAATATTTTTGTTCGACGAAAAATTTTGTCCAAACAAAATTTCAAATCCACCTACCTAAATTTTTTTTTCCCGATTATGAAGTAGGTCTTCATCAACTATTCAAAAATTAGTTACTTTCTGACGACCAAAAGTTTTTGCCAGCAAAATCATTTCACCTACAAAACATGAAAGGACCATTGATCCTCGCATCGAAAGTTGAATGAAATCCCCGATGAAAATCTGATAATGATGTAAAACATACAAATACAACCAATTAGAAGTGTTTTATATTTTATGTGTATTGACATATTTTGCTCAGAGAAATCCATAAAAAAGAAAAATTAAAATTGGACTAAATTATTTGTCGGACAAAAGTGACGAAATTTTCCGGTGGTGACAAAAATTTTGTCCAACAAATAATTTTGTCCGACGAAAAAATTGTCCGACATTGTTTTGTCCGACAAGATAGTAGTTTGATTTCATGCTAGAATTAGGTGTTTTATAGAAATTGTCACCCAAGACCAGACGATCTGGGTCACATTTAGCTCTGTGTATACTGAAATTTAAGAGCATATTCCCATCCCCTTTTCATTTAATTATTTTTCTTTTTTGGTTAGGTTACGCTGATATTATTACACGGGTTCTAAATGCTCAATTCTTCCTGTTTCAGATTGAGAGATGAAAAAAATGAAAATGTTGCTGCATTTTTTTATGTATCGTAAGAATCTTACTATTTATCATGCTATTTATATATGTCATTATTATATTGATTTGTAGCAGAGGTAATTGCATCAATTTATCTGAGATTCTGTGAGACTTTACCAGCAGTTTAAAACAATTTATATGTTAAGAATACATCTGTGTCAGAGAATTTTTACTGCTATTGTGAGGTACGTCTGTGTGAAGATATCTGTGTGTTTGTACAGTTATATATTGTATATTTTCCCATCAGTTCAATGACACTTGATTTGTCCAATTGCATTTTGCAATCGAATTGCTGTCTTTCATTTGATTCTATATGGATTTTTTTATTGATGTATTGTTGTGTGATTTTCTCGATTGCGTCTTCTGCAAGTATACACTCTTACCTACATTTTAAAGTTGCTGTTCAGTGTAACACCTGCCTAACGACTCTCATTTATGTAGTGACTATGTATTATTGTACTGCTGACCATGCTGTTTCACGTTCTCTCCGAGAGGTTTCACAAAACCATCATGGTTTCTGCATAAGTCAAAGAAACTATTTTAATCTGGTCAATAGGTTATAACATCCAACGAAAGGTGCTGTTGCTGTTAAACGTTGCTCTATTCAATAAATGGATATAGCAAAGTATTGATGCAAATGTATATGTGATTTTGCGGACTGTGCAAAAACTGTCTATGTGCTTGTACCATCTTGCTGGTAGCGCAAAACTGCTAAAATATGTATACAATCCCATTTGCACTGTGGACTGTGTAAGACGGTCTACATACGTGTAAAGTCTTACTGGATGTGTGGACCTGTGATAATATGTATGGCATCTTGTTGACTGTATAAAATGCGTACGCAAACTTGGTGTCTATGTAAAATGTTAAAATACACATGCGATCTCGCTGGCTGCAAATATTGAAGTGCTTATACGATCTTGCAGTTTGGGTAAAGCTGTAACAATGTGGTTGCGATCTTGAATGCTTTGTAAAACTTTTAAAATACGCAGGTGTTCTTGTTGACGATGCAAACCTAAATGCTTATGCTATCTGATGTGCTGTGTATAACAGTTGCAATGCATAAGCGATCTTCCTGACATTGGAAAACACTAAAATGTATATACGATCTCGCTGACTTCGTATAACTGGTGAAAAACGTACGCGTTCTTGCTGAACGTGCACGCAGTCATACTGTCTGTGTAAAGCTCTAAAAATATGTGTGCGCCGTCATGTCAAATTTCATGCGGCTGTGCACACTGATTAACATGCATATTAGATCTTCTGGCGGTGGGAAGCTTTTTTCTGCACAAAATCTTGGTGCGCATAAGTAATCCAATTCTTGCAAACAATAATGTATGAACTGATACTATTTGTGCAAAAGATATGGCTTTCACTACATGGCAGCTGGCACTCATATAGAGTGAAACAAATGCGAAAAGTGCATCACAAAAAGCATAGTAGACATAGCAACAAACGTAGCGCATGGGCCAACAACAAACAACAGTTCGCTTTAAGAGCTGTATTCGAGCATTTGACCAATCAGATTCATCCTGTTGAATTTGACATTTTTGTCCAGGCCAATATACAAAATATACATACTTCCCGATTCCATTCACACAGGATCGACAATAGGCCATGACCTTGTCGACCTGGCAATGTGTGTGCGATTCACTAAACTGTGTGATTGCCATTCCGCCATGATGACTGTATAAATTTTCATTAAGTTTGTGATTTTCTGATCGAACACTATGCTGACTTCTGAATCTCTTTGATAGTGTATACTGGTGCTATTCTCAATCATCTTCAAAGTCGAGTTTCTCATAGAAGTTGCTTTGGCAACTTCTTTTTTACTCATATCCTCCTCCTAGAGGCGATGAAATTTATACGAAATTATTTACAACGTTGTGTTATGTTTTATCAAAGCGCTTAAATTTTCTTTTTCTGCATGTAAAAGTTTTTAGAGGCAAACGAGTAACCGAGTTTGTTTTGTTGAGTTAGGTGAATGTTTTATCAGTATTGTGTATGCATATGATTAACGAAAATGTTTCAGAATAGATGAAACCTTAAAGACTGTTGAGCCGGATCAAGTCATGGTCAGCGGACTAGAAACAGACATGGGTGACTCTTCAATATTAAAACACTCCACAGCGAAAACGTTCGACGATCTAATTCACGCAAATATTCTGTTATTAGCTGATATTTACCTGGTCTCCCATGGATGGTAGCAAACTTTGAAGTCAAGAGATGACAGGTTTCATGCAGGAATGCCTTGTTTAGGATGTATCTGCTCCACACAGTGTGGCTTAACAACTGCAAACATTGCCGCGAGATTCTTTGTTTTGGACTCAGTCACCCAGCTGCGTAAACTGGGCTGTGTTCTGAACTTGCTGAGCAAGTGAGTGCATAAAAGAGGGGCTGTGATCCGGCCCAACAGTTTCATCAGTCTTTCCTGTTCTCTTTAAGTATTGGAGAAGTATTTACAGTGCTATAAGTATTGAAAACGTTCGATCTACAATTTTAAATTTCTGTAGCATATTCTAGGGTACGCAGTAAGAGGATACTTGAGTTGTGTATAGTTTATTACGAGCAGTAAGACATAACACATGCTCCTACGACGAAAGTTGTGTAAAGTTTATGACGAGACATTATACAAGCTCCTAGGACGGAAGTTGTGAATAGTTTATGACGAGCAGTAAGACATTATACAAACTCCTACGACGGGAGTTGTGTAAAGTTTATGACGAGTAGTAAGACATTATACAAGCTCCTACGACAGGAGTTGTGTATAGTTTATGACGAGCAGTAAGACATGATACAAACTCGACGGACAGAAAACTTTTCTAGAATCCAGTGCTTTTGTCATGTGTTGGCTAAGGCTTCATGGAGAATTTTTCTGCCTTATGTCCGTAGTTTTCTTAGTGCGTCTTATATCTTTGACTCGTTGGAGCCTTATTTTCTGATAAATATTTTTGGAGATTGGATAAAAATTTACCGGTACTTGTCTCTGATGTACTCTTCCTAGGCGCAAATGAAAATAATTATACTGTGGTTTGAGTTTCTAAAACGTTAACCCTATTCAGGTCGAGGTATTTTGAAACTTTGTACGCATTACGCCATCCGCCATATCTTCGTAACTAAGCAAGATCTAACAAAGCTCTTTGGCAAAAGTATGCATCTATCTTCGTTCTATCAAATAGTATCAAAAACATTTTCATGGCCAAAATTATGACATTGTCGTACATTTTTGCTGACTTCAGCAAAACTAATGCGAGTATGAAAATATTCTTGATATTCTTTGATAGCACTAAGATAGGCACATATTTGTGCCAAAGGGTTTTGTTAGATCTTGCTTAGTAACGAAGATATGGCGGGTGGCGTGATCCCTCCCCCCGCCCCTCCCCGGCCGTACAAAGTTTCAAAATACCCCGGCCTGAGTAGGGTTAAGGTGGTACAGCAGGAAAATTCACAAAATTTTTACATTCTCCAACATAACTGTAACTTCTCCGGCTCCCACATATACAATATAATACTCTAAATAAAGTTTTGGCTTCTGGGCTCGCCTATATCCGGTTCTTATGACAAATGTGCAATATTGAAGTTGAACATTTCCCTTGGTGCTTTTGCAGTCAGTAAATATAAAATATAAAATAAGTAGTCTGCAAATCCATAGAATGAAATCATGAACACGAACGCACACTTCATCGCATATGCTTCTCCAAGTGGTTTCATCCCATCGCAGCACTCAGAACACGGAGGCGCGAAAAGTTGAAGAATGGTATTTTAGAAACTTTTACGAATATAAGCAGAAATAGTTTTTGTTTTGATGGTGCCTCAATGCTTAGAGCAATCGAAAAGAAACTATGGGTTTTCTTGCCATAGTTTGCTCAGAGTATGTTAAAGATGTGATTATATGCCATTTATGTTTGTATGTTTACAGCTCCAATACTTCTCCAGCAATATTGCAGTGGAAACACCATGTCGTTGAATTGGTCAGGATCATAGACGACGACCTATCTGGATGAGAGTGAATAGACGTGTTTTGCTCAGAATAGGGACCAGCAATTGCTGGTCGCCTGTTTTCTCAGAATAAGGAGAAACAACTGATGCTCGCTTTGTTGCTCAGAATAGGGACCAGTAACTGCTGGAAATGCAGTATGCAGGCACTCATTCTGGAAATGTTTATTTTCACTGCACTTGCCTTCAGATCAGTGTGTTTCAGATAAAGCAATTCTGCTCTTTGATAATATGTGGATATATAAAAAATAGTTCACCAACATTCCATTAGATGCAGCAATTAAAATCCTATCGACTGCCTAATCCAACGACTTTGCCCAGGTCGGTTCTCTCAAGCTGTTGGAATTCGCTACCAAAAATCACACTTCGTATTCAACGGAAGCCTCTACGACCAAATTGATGGCGTGGCGATGGGTTCATCCCTGGCGCCAGTTTTTTTTTTTTTTTTGCAAATATCTTCATGGTGAACAGAAATTCATTGATCCCACACCCCTTCCTACATTTTCTCCTCTGTTATGTAGAAGATATGTAGAAGATGCTATTGCAGATGTTTGGAGACTCCAAGGATATGAATGCCTTTTTTCGCTATATTAACCCTAATCCTAATCTATAGTACGTCTAGCATTTGAAATGCAGGAGCTAATTCAAGACGCAATGATTTTTGCGATTTGGCTGCACTGCTCAAAAGTGGTGAAAAAGTACAAAAATCAATATCCTTGAATTTTGCAGCGGAAAAAGGTTTTTCAAGCTGGTTTTTCGGTGTTTTTTTAGTGCATTGCAATGTGTTTTAAAGGTTTTTAGTAAAAACCTGACATTTCAGTAATTTGGGAAAATTTGGGAGGGCCGCGGGCAAAAATCCCCCCCCCCCCGGGTTTGCCATATTGACCATACAAATTGATGCCCCGCCAATATGGACGAAGAATGGAGAATTCGGTTGTACCATGTTTTGAGACCCTGATAAGTGTCCGTAAAAGTCATTTAAACCGCTAGCTTCAAATCTGCGTTGAAGTGGAGTTATGAGCAATCAAACGTCGTGCGGGAAAAAATGACCCCCCGGGGGGTATAGGGTTAATTCCTGCCATGCTAAAACAAAGTTTACTGTAGAAATGGAAGAAAATGGTAAACTCCCATTCCTTGATTTCTTACATCATCGTGACGGGGGTTCTTTCAAAACTTCGGTCTACCGAATGAAAACTTTCACCAGTCTCTATACTCTTCGGGACAGTTTTACTCCAAGACGGTATAAAATTAATCTTATCCACACGATCACTTTTCAGACTTTGAAAATTTGTTCCTCCGATGACCTCAAAATGATACTGCACGGAAGTGGATATCCCGAAGTTGTTGTCAACTACCACGTGTCTGACGTCAATGAAAGACCAAATGTGGATTCGCACACTGTGTCTAGCAAAGACGTTTTCCTCATGTTGCTGCATCTGGGCGAGCACTACTCTGCAGTTAAACGCAGTTTGAAGTAGGTCATTGAAAATGTTTACAAATATGTTGATTTAAGGGCTATTTTCAAAAGCTCCTCACCTATTGGTTCGTCATTTCGGTATAAAGATAGTCTTGCTGCTTCGAGTAAGTCAAAACTTGTGTACAAAGCCTCCTGTTGGGACTGCGATCTCAACTAAGTGGGCATGACTAAACGACGTCTACGCACGCGGAAAACCGAGCACATTTCAGCTTTTTTTAATGCCGCCCAGTCAGCTATCGCAGATCACATTAAGTCACCTGGTCAGAGAATAAAGTGGGCTAATTTCCAAGTAGTAGATACCGGACGTAACATCACCGAACTCAAAATAAAGGAAACACTACGCATGCGAAAATACAAACTAATGAATGATTGTGAAGCTTCTATCAAACTCCGTCTGTTTCAACCTTAACTGCTGGGAAAAATATTTTACAATTATGTTGTGTGTGTATTGTTTGTTAAGTGCATTTGTTACACCAAATACTGATATCTGGTTACCCCTTTCATGTAAATAGTTTCAGCATGACGTTTTTATAACCACTCTGAAGATGATGCGGTGAGCATCAAAACAATTGTCAGTGACAAATGTTTATTCAATATTAAAAGTAGATGGCCACGAAGATGTTCCAGGGTTAATGCAAGAAAGAACCGCTGGTGGTAGGATGATTTTTCGAATACCCATTACTGCAGGTGTAGGTCTGCACCAGTTTGTATCTTATGCTATTCACTTAATTAACCGTTCCAAGTCAGGTATGGATCTTAAAGTCCGGTTTCCATCTAGTGATAACTAATGATAAAGAGCGATAATTAGTAATAACTGACGAGTGATAAGTTCAAATGGGAACGTAGAATAGAAATAGTCGCTTCTAACTCATGAATAGTCCATAAAGTATCAGATCAAGTCTTCCTTTACTCGTGTGAGTGCATATCGAGAGAAGTGACTTGTATTTTATGGCTGCTGCAAGCTTTTCCTTGTGCTGGCATATGATTGATAGGTAGGCATCCACTGCTACGAATAACTCTGGGGGTCGCATATTTTTCTTCATCCAGCCAATTCAGCCAATGGCGATCAATCTCTTTGCGTCCTGTCTCTTTGCGTGTTGAGATCCTTACCCTCTGCAATTATCTTATGCACGCATGCATCCTGAAGAGAACAATAGGAAACCATCAAGCATTGATGGGACTCAGGCATCTAAAGAATAGAGCACAAAATTTCATCACAACCAACAGTATCTGATTGCTCTGCGGCGCAATCTAGTGGCATTGTGCCGAAGAATACCATTCCCTCCGTAGGTAACTATCAGTCAGACTGCAGTTGTCTATCAGATAAGAGTCGCTGCGTGGTAACTATGTTAGAGTTGAGAAGGGACCATGCTAGTCTAGTGGGAACGCAGCTCGCCGACCAGATCGTTAGTTATTGTTAGATATCGCTACCTTTTGCAGAGTAGCTTGATATTTATCGCTAGTTATCGTTCGACATCAAAAAATACTGACGTTACTTAGGCCGATTTTGGCACGTG
>JAOBRC010776783.1:0-10113 GCA_027575255.1 Scolionema suvaense | reverse complement strand
GTGTACCAAGTTTCATTCCTTTAGCTATTGCGGAATTATGTTTTCCCGAGGGGGGGAGGGGGGGTGGTACCACCCCTCTGTCCACTCCATGGGTAACAAAATATGTGTCTCCGCGGACCGTTAAAGGTGAAAGTTGAGTTGAACGTGGGTATTAGGTTGTACTGAGGCAAGGAAAAACTTCGATCTTTACTTTTGAAAGTGTCACACACCTCAGTTACGAACGATGTCACCAGGAAGAAGTTGAATCGATGACGTTGTTATGATGTAGAGGCACCAGTGATCTACCACTGTTATTTTCCGTACAAAATGGTAGACCGGGCCATAAAAGAGCTAGATAATGTAGAAAGTGATTTAGGCTTTAAAATAAACAAATGGCTGAATATAGTGTCCATTCTCAATTTTTTTCTAAATGTCTTGCAATTAAGGAGGAAAAATCACCATTTCGATCGTTTCGTGCAAGAAAACGTATCCGCTATGAGTGTCTGCCTTTTAGAAAGTTTTATGTAAGGTTTCGACTAGAAAACGATCGGGGAAAATGAATTTGTCCGCTAACCAGAGTTGTCCGCCTTTTAGAGTGTCCGCTAATTAGAGAGTTAACGGTATAAGCAAAATTTACATGCTATTTCAAAGTTTCGTTATGAAATGTTAACAATTTGGACAGAACACTGAGGCTGAAGTCAGAAAGCCGTGTTACTTTAAAATAATTCACCATTCATTCTACAGTGTTGCAGACCCAAAGATATATTCATAACTGAAATGGAGGTATGGCGATTCACCTCGGTCCTTGTTGAATCACTCCATTCCGCCATTCTCATATCCCCATACTCAATCCTTGATTTAGTGTCTAGTGATTCACCTACCTTAATTCACTCAAATTTCCCGCATGCTTGGTCCAGAAAAGCAGACTGGTTCATTAAAAAAAATAGCCTACAAATAGGTAATCGTGTGCGGTTGTGATTTGACTACCCAATTTCCCTCTGCTCCTTTCAGCTTTTCCGCAGGTTCCCAGTATTAAAAGGTGATAAGGGAAGATAAACGAAGTTGAAAACTTGGGCTGAGTGATCGAGTAATTTCGAGCTTGTTTTTTTTTTTTTGTTTTTTTTGCCTTTTTTGCAATTTGTCACGTGTTTCGCGCAATTTAATTTTCGCACATCCTCCTTAATGAAAGTTTTCGCGCAAATCATATATTCGTGCGCCGGAATGCGCGAAAAATAGGTCTTTACACGCAATCAATTATTCGTGCATCGGCTTGCAGCGAAAATTAGGTTTTTTGTGAAATTTGAGTGGATTTAGCCTGCTCGCATACTCTGCTCAAAACTTATGGTTTCTCGCCAAGCAAGTAAACGCAGCGAGGTTGGGATGCGAACAGGCTAAGTGGATTAAGGTATTCCTAAATTAGGTCCATACCACTATGGTTCATATACGACCTTGAGGGGATTTTTTGTGGCGTGGATTAATTTTTGCGAGTTTCGCGAATTTTTGCTAAATTCGCGAAATTAAATCCACGCAAAATTTATCCAAATGATGTCATAAGCTGACCAAAGCATATATACCAAATTTTTCGATCGTTTATCGATAACAATTGGCTCACGTTTTTTTTTATAAGCACCGCCAGCCTCGATTTCATCAAATATCTAAGCACCACCCAAGCCTTAGGCTCACTTATTCTCTCCATTAATAGCTTTTCTCTCAATTGAGCCTTTCGTGAAAAGCAGTTCTTCATTTGCTCATTGCGCAATACTTTCACTGCTTCTTGTAAAAACGGCAGTTTACTATGCGCAAAAGTCTGACAAGTTCACGTAAAAGCCTTGCTTCAACTTAGATGATTCATTGACGATTTACATATGCACGACTTAAGCACCAGTTGAGGCTGGAATTGCCAAAAATTTAAGCACCTCCGAGGCTCATTTTCGAGTTACTGGTGCTTATAAAAAAGCGTGTACTGTGTAACATTGCCAACAGTCAAGTACATGTGATTTTCTAGAGTGCGAAATGTTGGCACTGTCAAGGTACGCCTTTACTTCATTTTGCACTGCGTCCATTGCAAATATTGGCCATTTTGTTGAGAGTGGTTCAATAAAATCTAATCTTCGTATGCAAACGCATCACTTAAAACCTACAAACTAGGAATAGTCGTCACTAAATGCCATGCTGGCTTTTGCCATTCAGGAAAAAACTGATCACATCTACTGCATGCATCAATACAGTGCATTTACATAACAAGACTCAAGAGCGCATGGATATTTTTTGTGCGTTGGAGCCACGTTCCGTTCATGACGAACTTTTACCGTGGCCATGCGACAACTATTTGGATTAGTCGCTTTCTGTGAAACCACTTGAATTCCGCGAACCATTGTTGATTTGATAGAAATCTACATTTTCTGCTGTTCTCCCCTACCAAAAAACAACAAACACTTTCCTACGCACTGGATAGACTGTAAGCCATGCGGCAAGCCTGAGCTTACCAGCATGGCAATAGTACTAATCGGGATATAGTCAGCTTCCACGATTTGTTCTCGCAAACAGGAGGAAATCGCGCTTTCGGAACCAGCGTGAGCGTAAAAAAAAAAACAAGTTGAACTCGCCGAACCAGATGTTAGCAGATTGGTGTAACGGGTTATTTTACCCTTCCACGCCACAATCCCGGAGAAAAAAATTGCATAAAACCAAGACGCTGCATTCTCCACAACAATTCAACATGAACTTACGAATACTACCTGAAAAGACATATCTATTGAAACAGGCTGTAATTTTATTGTGTCCCGGATTTCGTATTAAATTTTGCGCAGGGCACTTAGACATAAAACAAATTTCAAAAAAAATTATTTTATAATGGATCTAAACACGAGCCGCAAACCAAAATTACGAGTTGCGAGTTAAAATTGTCGCGAATCCTAGGCACCAGTTGCAACATCAAGAGCCCGAGTTGCGACTTACAAATTTCAAGCTACCAGTTCAAATAGCATGAAATTTTGCTGCCTGAAAGATAACACTTTTTTTTTCAAAAAATCAAGCAAAGGACGTAGAAACAAAGGCTTTTAGCCCCATCTGACGCGGGCTTTTATATGCTTCGGAAACGCGAAGGGGGGAGGGAAGAGCTTTTTGCGTCCCTCCGTTCTAATTTCTGTTTGAAAGCAGTCGTGAAGATGAAACTTGGTACGTAGTTCCCTTGACCCTGAAAGACCTCCGAAATGTAGTTAGAATTGCGTCTCACCCCAGGCTCCCTGAGATATGTTGTTGCAAGTCACCATATCTAAGATCACCAATGCTTTGCCGACTTTGCCCCCAAAATCATTTTTTGACCCGAAAAAGAAGCGAAAATTGAGTCAACTTCGCTGAATTTTGTTTTATTGGGCTCTTTTTACCGTTTTACATTGTATTTTAAGCATTAGAACAATATTCATTACACCATATTCAATCGTACCAAATTACCTTCATCATTGAAAACCCATTCTCCACCCTAAGTATCCACCTATGCACTCTCATTGAAATGCCCGCAGAATCGCCAGACTTCTATTCTTTTCACCACTGAGCTAAACTTGTCATGATCTATCTGGTAAGATTGAGCACTAGACAAAATATTTGGCACAAAAGGCTTTTTTCAATCAAAATAAAAATGGACTTTTTACGATTTGTGACCAAATTGCAAGTGTTTCAAGATTTTTTTTGCAGGTCTTGAGCAACTTCTGCACACTGTCTAAATACAGTTTCTAGCAATTTGCACTAGTGGACTGAATTCGACGTCCTCTGTTCGCTGAATGAGTGAAACATTGAAAAATCCCGAACCACGCCACAAAACAATGCTCGTCGCACCTCATAGACAACCTTATACGGTACCAAAATATCTTCTTTTTTTTCCCCATACGGGGGCCTGGTGGAGAACCTCTCAGCATGTCCCACCAAACTTATCTTTGCGTAAGTATTATGTCTAATTTACAGTTGCGCTAACTGGGTGAAAAGGATCCGTCGATTCTGAAATCCCACATAAAAATAAAAGTGGGGCACAGGGTAGTTTCTTATCCCTCATGGATCCAAAATATCTCTTTTTTAAAGTTTTTTTCCCCGTACGGGGGCCTGGTGGAGAACCTCTCGGCATGCCCCACCAGGCTTATCTTTGTGTAAGGTATGAACCGTATTTACATTGTTGTATCTGGGTCAAAAGGACCCGTTGTTGTTTATAACCATGGACGTATGATGAACGTCCATGTTATAACCCACTTAAAGATAAAGATGGGGTGGTAACGTGGGGTAACTGTTTTATCCCTCACTGATTCTCCTTTTATGCTAGGGAAAAGAAGATCTTCCTTCGCCAGAGAACCAATGAGGGCTATCGTGTGCTCGTGGGTTGAAGCCCATGTGTGCAGGGGAGCGCGCGAATATTTCATCTCTGAGAGGGACTGTTTTGGTTTATTCATGCGGGTTTGGTATAACGCGGGATATTTTTTTTGGTGTGGGATGGGGTATTGTTGGTTAAGCCAATCAAAAGTGATGAAATTGGCAGACGGCCAATCAGGTTGTTTGTTTACATTCTGACAGTCGCTGCGCACATGCGCAGTGTGTCAGATGTCGGGCGAAGTGGCTTGTCTTCTAGGCCAATGAAATTACTTGAAAATGTAAACATCGCTTATTGCAGATGCGTTCTCTGCTCATCGCTTCACTATCACTCCGTGGTAGCTTTTACTGAGCCTAATCACGAAAATTTTCAGACGCTTTAATTTTCGGACAAAGACTGTGTCCGAAAATTTAATTGACCGAAAATTTTTGGAGTCCGAATATTTTCGAGGCCTATCAATATCAGATTTTCAATTAGATACAAAAGTGTAACCTCAAAACTTGGCATATTTCTTAACTATTTATCAAGCCTCTACTGATTTTCGAGGTTTTCAAAGGTTAAATGTCGCAAAAAAAAACCCATCGAAGAGAATAACATTGCATCTATGTTTGTTCCCGCTAATTTTAACAAACGAGCTCCAGCCCTTATATTTGGCTATAAATGCTGAGCAGAACAGTTTTAACTAGGAAAAATCGGAGAATTGTACAGCATTCAATTTATGAGACAAATTGAAAACGGCATGAACTTTTGCTCCGTCGGAGAGTGTCTCTAACAAAACCAATTCACACTAATTGGATATTAGGATTGTACTACCATCTTCGAAGCATGTCACAAACCATTAGGAATTTGACATGGATTGCAAACCAAATGCTCTTACTGTAGAAAACTCGAAGCAAAGGATCCCTTCGTGGACGTGTAATGAGATGTTGTATTCTGTGTTTAAACAAATTAGGTGAAAAGAGTGATTTCCTTTTTATCTTAGGTCAAACAGTATGTTACTTACGGATTTCGGACGTATGTTTAGGGTAAAAAGAATTTGTCCGAAATTCTGTCCGAAATTGTCCGAAATTTATTGAAAACAGTCCCAAAATTTTTTGTCCGAAAATAAAACATCCGAATTATTTTCGTCCGAAAATTTTCGTAATTAATGTAATTTCAGGTCAGACTGACGTATGCGAGATTTCAGGGTCCATTTTATGCAATGTTAATTTGTTGAAGTTTCTGGTCTTGAGAAAGGAGTTTCTCTGCCAATGAAAGATTATTCGAAATCAAAAGTTGCCAAAATTTTCTACTTCATAAATCAACAGTTAGGAAGCAGGTTAAAATGGTCTCGCAAAGCTATGTGTAACAGTAGCAAAACCAGGAGAGAAGCAGCGCTGATTAGAAACAAATAAGCAATTTAAATTTGAATAAATCGTTCACCCTATCTGACTCAGGCTTTCGAGCTTCAAAAACTCGGGGGGAGTGGCTCTTGCCCCTCTCCCCCCGTCTTTACTTCCATTTCGGAGCAGCTATTAAGCTTAAACGTAGTAGTAAGTTCCCTTTATCCTAAAAGACTTCAAATCCTGATCAAAACTGATTCTATTCACGTGTCCCAGCGTTGTCACTTCAAAAACTTCGGTCAGTTTTAAGTACTAATGCTGATGCAATGCACATCAAACTTTCACTAATGGTTCAGGTGACCTCAATCATAATGAATACGGAGTATATCCGACTGGGATCGTACGTCACTCTGCCTTTTTATTGATCATCACTGATTGACTGTCCCAGCGCTGTCCTGAGAAAAAGTCATTCAGACCTATTTCAACTTGAAATCACTACCTCCGCAACTGTCTCGGCGTTGTCATATTCGTGATCAAAGTAAATAATTTGTTGTAATTGCCGAATTCAAAACATAGATATAATCTTGCAAACGTAAGTGTCCCAGCATCGTCATTTTCAAGATGAAAGTGAATTTAAAAACCAGTTTTGATTTTCGAATTCAGAACTAGCTTACTGCCAGCATTGACATTTTCAAGATGAAAGTGAATTTAAAAAACAGTTTTGATTTTCGAATTTAAAACTAGCTTACTGACCCAGTGTTGTCATTTTCAAGAACAAAGTGAATTTAGAAATCAGTTGTGATTTTGAATTCAAAACCAAGTTCAAAACTTGGCTGAACCTGAGAATCTGCACATGTCCCAACGTTGTCTTTATCGCCCTGGAAATAAAAGAGAAAAGTCAATAAAAACAAAAGTTTTAGTTCCATTTCAAAAGTGAATATGAAAGTGATTAGTTATTTTTCAACTGAGTTTCAATTTCAAAGTCAGTATGAAATTTTAAACTTATTTACCGACTGAAACACGAATGTAATACAAAAAGGTGTTTTGGAAATTGATGGCATGAGGTATTTTTGTTTTGTTTTTGTAAGATGAATATATGATCCAAGTGAAATATAAAAATATTTTTCAAAACAGTTTTTAAGTAGCGAATGAGAAGTAAAAATATTTGCATTATTTGGAAGAAATAGATAGTTTTGTTTACAAATGGACGTGACAGCGCTGGGCCACCATACACCTGTCTTTAGATAAGGTACAATTCAATCACTAATATTTCCTAATTTCATTGGTCATAATCCATGCCATGAATAACTACCGTGTCTGAACAAGATGGCATAAACTTGGCAACTTATCAGGCCTGTATCTCGTGAACGACAGCAGCTTTTCACGTGAAATAAAGACCAAAGTTTCTGACTTTGTAAGGACTTTCAACTATTGTTAACTTCAGTTTTGACCGTTGTATTGGAAACACCCTTTCTCCACTGTCGACGTCAATTATAACAAGAGGACGTCATATATGATGACGCATGACCTGCCCCTGTGACACAGACGCAGTGAAAAGAAAGCGAAGAAATTTTCACGGGAAGAACGTTTCGTGGATTTCCGGTTTTTTGAGCAAATCTGTGAAATTGAATTCATTTTTTACCTCCAAAAATGGTCAACTGTGAAAATTAATTCCCGCGAACTTTATCCACCATTGAACCGCGAAAGTAAGTTCCGCAAAAAATATAGCAAAATTCGGAAAATCTTAAAAATAATGTATTCTTTATCCATTAACTAGGATTGGTTGTCTATTACAGTGACAAGTACAGCATGCTAAAATGTTATTTTGATGGGGAAATAAGTTCCCAAAAATTTATGAATGTGCAAATCCCGTGCAAATGCTCTTGTAAGTATATTGGTATAGACATGAGTAGGGAGCTAATGTAAACAAACGAGACTGGCATAAACCAAAACAAAACAGAAAGGAGGTCTACTCATCTGATATATTGCTCATGTCAACGATCTTAAAGTCTTAAAGTCTTTGGTCTGTTTAAGATGGTTTTTCTACTCAAGGGTATTATTTTTGCATTATAGGATGTTCAGATGCCTGAAGAATTGTGAAGGCAAACATGGGCTGCAAAGACACGAACATACTTTTGTTCTTTTGCTAGAGTCGGAAATTAGATGCTCAGACTAAAGCAATAAAGCCAGTTCATACATCAGCTCATTCTACTTATACCATAGTCCAGTCAATCTGATAAAGTCCTGCATCCGGAAAGAAACATAAAACCTTTGCCTCGATTCCATGTATTTTTAGACCGCGTGACGTCATTTATGAAAAGGTCTATTACTTCTATATTAACTATCATCGGACTGCTTGCTCGTTTTATACTTCGCAAGCAAAAATCTTCATGCATGTATGAATCGTGAAATAGGTTAAGAACTATTCCCAATTGTGTAATAATGAGTGTAGTCTGCCTGCGCTGCTCTGACTTCCGAACAGACCGGAAAATCGTTATCAGTTATATAACTGTCTGGTGATATATAACTGCATTCGTGTTCCTGTTGCTTTGATGCTACTTGTTGCACCTAAATAGGACTCAGCGGACGAAAAGCTTTGTGGTAGTGAACATGGTATGGTTGTATGTGTGTACTTTAATTCACTCAAATTTCGCGCACATCTACGTTTCGCTGCAAGCGAAATAACGCGAAAATATGATTTGCGTGAAAATTTTCATTCTGGAGGGGGTGCGTGAAAATTAAATTGCACGAGTTTTGGACTTTTTTCTCTTGCCTTATTACCTTGCAATACTGAGAACTTGCGGAAAAGTTGAAAGGAGCAGAGGGAAATTGGTTAGTCAAATCACAACCGCACATGAGTACCTATTTGTCGGGTGTTTTTTTTTTTTTTTCAATAAATCAGTCTGCCGGACTAAGCATGCGCGAAAAATTCGAGCTTTATTCTTCCGCACGAAAATTAGATTTTCGCACAACAACCCTGCGCAAAATTTAAATGCCGGAAATAAAACTCGCGCGAAATTTGAGAAAACTAAGGTAATATTCAGTTATTGTTATTGTATCATTGATATTATTGTTTTACTTTCATCTAGTTGGGCTAATTGATTCTACTTATGCTGGCGGGCCCAAACTGCTCAACCCCTGGTGGTTTTTTTTGCCACCAGTTGTTGGAAAGTGATTTTTAAGTGCTGTTTCTTACTGACAGTTTATAAAATATAAAAAGATCAGTTGATTCTGCATTTCTTTTTTTTAGCTGCATTTGCTGATATTTGCTCTGTTACTTGATGTTAAAGTACATGCAACAGGTAAGGCTTGAAATGGTTCAGATCTGCTTGTGTTCTCCTGTAAAACGCCATCGGATTTTCAGCGCATGCACGTAGCTACAAATCTGGACAAAGTATTTAGCGAAAAGAGTTTTTTCAGCCAAAATAGAAAATTGGCTTTCTAATACTTCTGACTCACAAAGTACTTTAAATTGGAATTGCTCCAAGAAATGTTTTGCAGCCTTTGAACTATGTGTCAGGTGTCTTGATGCAGTTTCTGGCAATTTGCACAAGCAGACTAAGCTCTACATTCATTGTTTTCTAAATTACCTCGAAAATTCCCAAGCCACGCCCTAAAGCAAGCACCTTGCTCACACCGTTTCATTCCAAAAAGATGATTTTTCACAAGTTACAGATAGTACGTCTCCCGACCATAGCCCACACTGGCCCTGATTTACGCCACTTTACTTTTATAGGAATTTTATTTCGTCTGTGGTGCGAGATCAAAAGCAAACGCACATGTGCCGATATATTTTGACCGGGATTGTACTTCACTGGCACTTGAGACATATATGAAATATTTGCTGTGTCAGTTCAAGACCTGGCGTTAGCGTGACATACATACATGTCAGTAGTACACATAATCCAATTTTTGCAAAGGCCTTCATGATTTGCAAATTTCTGAACGAAGCATTTAAACCTCAATCCATTTGAACTACGTGATCAAACCTTTGCCATGAGGTAATCTACGAGTTCATTCTGCAATATTTTAACCCTATTTAGGGGGGTCTGGCTAACCCCCGTTTAACCCTATTCCTACCGGGCTTTTTTGGCTGGTGTATTGCCGAGGGGGGGGGGCGGATTCTGCCAGGCGCCGTAAGTACCTGTTAAACACCTGTCAGGCCAACCAATGCAGTACCTTAACACAGTCCTTTATGAGTACAATAAACTAAAAATGAGGTTTTCTGGGTTCCTAGAAGTGCCTCAGACGTGAGATACCTTAAGGGGATTTTTTTTTGCGTGGATTAATTTTTGCGACTTTTGCTAATTTTTGCTAAATTCGCAAAATTAAATCCACGCAAAATTTATCAAAATGATGTCATAGCCTGGCCAAAAAGCATATACAACTAATTTTTCGATCGTTAGTCAATAAAAATAACTCGAACTCGTTGTTTCTTTCTATGTGCATGTCCGTAAC
>JAOBRC010776672.1:0-10113 GCA_027575255.1 Scolionema suvaense | reverse complement strand
ACCTATTTTCTCGCCTAATCTGCACTGAGGAACGAATAGGCTAGCCATAAGATTTGCACCACAAATGACAAAAACCTGATGAAGTGCTCTTGAAAGATGAAAAAAACCTAAAACAGTCACTATTGACATAAACTGCCACCCGCATGCTGAACAACATATTCCCAAGGTAGAAAGTATAGGTCATAACATAAGTTTTGTTGCACCTACGATCCATGCCACAAATGAGAACATAAATCGTTGTTGACACATTTGGAAAAACCCCCTGAAAATAGCCATTTTCAGGCATAAATTACCACCGGCAAGCCTAACGAGATTTTCCTCAGACACGCACATGGTTCACAACATACGCAAAGTTTCCCCACAGAATCACACCAAAAACGATGGAATAAGGATGAACCGTTTACGACACATTTGCAAAAATCAGTGACAACAGCCAATTTCAGATTAAATTGCCACCTGCAAACCAAACGAGATTTACCCTAGACATGGCACATGGTACATAACATATGATTCACACCAAAAAATAATAAAAATTGGATGAAACTTGTTTCACATATTGGGAAAACCTCCCCTGAAAATCACCATTTTGAACAGAAATAGCCACCCGCAAGTCGAATGAGATTTTCCTCAGACATGGCACACGGCACATGGCGTACAGTTGCTCCAAATACTCACTTCAAAAATAGCAACGCAATTAACTGTTCATGACACATATGGAAAAATTCCTGAAAATTGCCATATTTAGACGTAAATTGTCACCCCCAAGCCAAACAAGATTTCCAGGAGACATGACATATGGTTCAAAACATGCGCAGAGTTGCCCCTACCATTCACACCGAAAATGGCAAGAATCAGGTGAACAGTTTTTGACTTATTTGGAAAAAATCATGAAAAACGCCTTTTACGGACGTGTATAAATTGCCATCCGCAAGCTGAACGAGAGTTTTCCCAGATATGACACATGGTCCACAGCATAACTACTATACCCTACAGTTTCGCACCAAAAAACAGAAAAAAGTAATGATCAGATATTGAAATACTCTTAAGGTAGTACAGCATGAAAAAATCATGTTTTGGTACCTGTGCTCAATAAAAAGAACTAAAGAAGATGAGAAAAATGACTTTTACAGAATTGAAAAAGCGTCCGCCATTGCGGAGATATTTCAATTCAAAGTTTCCAGAAAAGAACAATGCGAATACAATGGGAACAATGCAAAAGAACAAAGAGAACAATGAAGGAAAAAGTATACTTGCGAAAACCAAAACTTTTGGCTTATTGGCTGAATTCATTGCAAATGTAAGAATGGCAGAATAGCCAGGGAATGTCAAGGTAAATATTTATGGGAGCTTTTAGCTTTATCTGCCTTTGCCTCCATACAATGGCCTTTTGAAATTTAAATCTGGGACAAAAAGAAACAAAGATTTCAATACACTATATCTCTGGAACCAAAACAGATAAAGCAAAAATCACCCGTATTTTTTTGCAGAGCCATATGGGGAACCAACCTTGAAGGTCAAATTTGACTTGTGTATTACCAATGGGCTAAAAGTTTTACTTTTGCACAATACTGTATTTCAACATTTTTTCCTTTGTTCTGGCCATTGATCTCATTGTTATTTTTTCCAATTTCGAAAGGCTATATCTCTGGATCTAGAGCAGATACTGGCATTCTGTAAAGGCCATTTTTCTTAAGATGTTGAGGGCTTTTCGATCCACTGATAAACCAAAAATTGATTTTTCCTGCTGTTCCACCTTAAAAAACCCTAAAAATGGCCATTTTTGGCAAAAATCGCCACCTGCAAGCCGAAAAAAATTTTTTCTTTCAAATTCCGGCTCCATTACTATTCCTCAATTATGGATTGTCACCTTCACACCAAATTCCAGAAAAATTCATTGAGCTGTTATCCGGGAAAATGCGTTGGTGAGGGGCGGAAGGACGGACCGAAGGAAGGACAAGCTGACAGACCTCATTTCATAGGACTCTTCCATTAAAGCGAGAGTCCAACAAGTGATGCCTGAGTTTTTCTCTGAATTAGGTATATTCATGATAGTAATCCTATTAAATTACAAACTAATTTATGGACACTACAGACATATAAACAAGAACTTACAGATTCAATAAATTCTTACCATATTTTTGAAGTCCAAGTCAGTTCCACTTTTGTCCACACTAGCAAACAACTGATAAATGACCTGCACATAAAAAATTAAGGGCATCACAATAACAAGCGAACAAAGACAATTAAGCCCAATGCCTATGTTCCCTTTCTGTTATATTTGATTCAATGGACATTACCGCGAATGAGAATGCAGGACAAAAAGGTCAGATGTAAACCTTGAGACCAACATAGGCTATTGAACACAAGATAGAGCATGTTGAGCAAACAACTGGTATACTTTGATACATACCCCTTTTAGGTGTGCCATACGATCATACATGATATTGCCATTCTCATCAGTAGGATTGCAATCTGAGCCATTTGCCAACCAAACCAAGTTGGTCTGCCACACAGAAAATAGAGAAATCATTATACAGTTTTTCAAAAATCATGGCATAACATAAAACCGACGTTCGATCGCCAGCACAATATATTGGTACTTGAGCGCATGCGCACTTACTCTCTGCACGTTTCTGAACTGGAAGTACAATATTTGTCTACCATTACAGAGTCGTAAATTAGGCCAGTCGAGTTGGGCTTCGGGTCTTGATACCGGCTTTTGCTTTGTAAATCACATGTTGAAAATGCCAATTTCACTGATGGGTGCAACAATGTTTCATGCGGTTTATAAAAGAAAGGGGTCGGACTTAAGTCTCATACAGAAAACTGTCCAAGTAAGCAATAACATAGATGCTTTCGTTTTGAGAAATCAATAAAGATGCTTGTCAACACTTTCCATAGGGAGTGCTAATATGAGTTGAACCAATAACAGATAAGACCGATGACACACATCATGCGGTGTGCGGCCTAGTTCCATGTCTCGCACAGATAGCGTCATGCTTGACTGCACAATCTATTGTTCTTTTATCCAAGCAACTCGATGTTAAACCGTATATGGTAGCATTTCACGCAAGCTATTGTGTTGAATATGTGCGAGACATGACCCGCTGTAGGAATTTATTGGCCAAGCCTTATGCTTTATCGGTTGAACATACTACTACACTATGAATTAACGAAAGCATCTGAAAAAGCAACAACAATCCTGATTTTCGATAGCTGCCCCGAACAAATGAAACTTAATCTTAAAAATGGAGTTGTGAGCACGATGCACCAAAAAACTTAAGATAAATGGCTTCCAAAACATTGCACATAACAACCACATGTACCTGATCAAATTCATCTCTTGTGGCAGTATATTTGTCATGCACTACCAATCGGAAACTTCTCCATGTCTTCAGTAATTCGTTCGTTGATGGGCGAGGGCAGGGTTGAAAACACGACACAATAAATCTTCGCCAATCCACATATTCGTTATCAACAGATAATGACTTGGACAGGTCAGATAACTAAAGTGAATCCATACAAAATATACGCAGCAAGTTGATTAAGCTACCCTTGATTGTGATGGGATTAAATAAAATAATTATATCAGTAGTCTAGCTAAGATCATACTGCATGTGATTGCGACAATATCGAACAGCCTTAAAACGACCCATGCATTTATCCAATTTTCCAAGTTTTCAGGGAGCTTCCATTGAATAAACTCCCCCTCCACTTCGGAAATGCCTACCTAAAATTAAGTGAATCGAGTTCTTGAGTGGCTAAAGTGTGCACTATGAACCAATGAAAAGCCAACTTATGCTTTGACAAATATAAGAACTTTCGTTGTAGGGGTCTCGCCTACAAAGAGGTATCCTCTAGAGGGAGGTCATTTTTACTCTTTCGTCAATGTTCTTGCACCATTCTGATATGTGTACAGCATTACGTTTGGTGGAATCTGAGGCCGGATGTGTTTGAGGTTGCTATCCCACAATGCTGTCATTTATCCCTATCCCTTGTAGGAGCGAGAAGCCTTTTCGCAAGCGCAATCCGATATCCTGAAAGAAAATGTTTTTTGGAACTATTTCACAAACCAAGCTTCATTTTACCCAGACAGAATTTATTGATACATATTCTGACAAAATTGGACATATTTTTGGGTCAAGGATCACATGATTTAAGCAAATTTTCAAAAAAGGCTCGAAAATTCCAGAAACTTTTGAACTTGAACAAGTCAGAGAATTAGTGGAATCCCACGAACATAATTGAGAATCTTCATGTAAAAAAAAAATAAGACATAAGCCATAAGATTCACACTACAAATAAAAAACAACTGATGAAGTGTTCTTGAAACATTATGAAAAACCCTGCAAATAGGCAATATTGGCATAAACTGCAACTAGCATGCTGAAGAACATATTCCCAAGATATAAGGCATGAATCACAGCATAACGTATGCCGCCCCTAAGATCCACACCAAAAATGACAAAAAACGGATGGACCATTTGACATACCTGAAATAAACCCTGAAAATAGCCACTTTCCGTCGTAACTTACCACCCACAAGCCTATCGAGATTTTCTCTAGACATGGCACACAGGTCATAACTTACCCAGACTTGCCCAAAAGAATCACACCAAAAATAACAATGAACAGATTAACCATTCATGACACAATTGGAAAAAACCCTGAAAATTGTCATTTTTGGACGTAAATTGACACCTGTAAGCCTAATGAGATTCTCAACAGACAAGGCATATATTGTTCAAAACATGTGCAGAGTTGCCCCGAATATTCGCCCCAAAAATTACAAGAATCCGATGAACAGTTTTAAACGTACTAGGAAGAAACCCTGAAAATCGCCAGATTTGGATGTAAATTGCCACCCACAAGCCAAACGAGATTCTCAAGAGACATGACATATACAGTAGCTCAAAACATGCGCAGAGCTGTCCCTAATATTCACACAAAAAAATAACAAATTCGGATGAACTGTTTTTGACACATTTGGAAAAAAACATGAAAGACGCCATTTTTGGATGTAAATTGCAACCTGCAAGCCAAATGAGATTTTCAAGAGATATGGCATATTGTTCAAAACATGCACAGACTTGCCCCCAATATGCATACCAAAAATAACAAGAATCGCATGAACAGTTTTTGACATATTTCGAGAAAACCTTAACAAAGGCCATTTTCAGACTAAATTGCCACCTGCAAGCCAAATGAAATTTTCAGGAGACATGGCATATGGTTCAAAACATGCGCAGAGTTGCCCCTAATACTCACACCAAAAATTACAAGAATCGAATGAAAAGTTCTCAAAATATTTGGAAAAAAACACAAAAAAGTCCATTTTGGACGTACATAAATTGCCACCTGCAAGCCAAACGAAAGCTCTCCCGGAAATGGCATGCAGTCCACAGTACAACTGCTATTGTCCCGCGGTTTCGTACCAAAAAAGTAATGAACAGATTTTAAAACATTTTTGAAATCATAATTTCCACCTGCAAGACAAATAAAAATTTTTTTCAAAATTCCTGGCTCCATCACTTTTCCTCAATTACGGATTGTCAACTTTACAGCAAATTTCAGAAAAATTCATTGAGTGGTTATCCGGGAAAATGCGTTGGTGACAGACGGAAGGACGGAAGGACAGACCTCATTTTATAGGACTCTTCCGCTAAAGCGGGAGTCCAAAAAGCTGACTGTATAACAGAAAACTATACCAACAGTATAGTTGCTATGTTATACAATTTCTGAATAGAGGCAATTAAAGTCCACTTTCGACAGTGTTAGACAATGCACAAACATTCTTGTCCAAGAAAAAGAGCAGTTAGTGCTGTTTTGCCGATGATGGGCAGCTTCTGGAGCCTGAGAGGGGCTATTAAGATCTGTTCTGGCCATCGGGTAACAGAATTTCTTTGACTTTCTCCTATTAGGAGAGACTTGGGGTACATAACACATGCAGCATAGTATTCTTCTACTGCTAAAACTACGATGCACAACAGCAAAACCAGCTCAACAAAACAAACTTCAGCTATTTTGATCCTAGTTTTGGGTTCTACAGGTGAACATGTGTTTTTTTAAGCAAAGTCAGGCAAAACGTGGCCTATGTTATAGTATCATGCGACTTCATATCTCAAGGAGACAGGAATGAGAAACGATGCTACCAACTTTTTGGGGTAAACGGAACTTCCGACTGAGTTTCAGTTTCACAGCTGCACAAAAACAGAAATGAGGACGAGAGGGCAAGCACCCTCCCCCGCCTTTCACTAATTCAAAAAACCCGACTGGGATACAGTTAAGAATAATTGGTCTGTTAGCAAACACTGCACACACGTGAAGTACAATGGAGCGTCACCATTAGCCAAAATAATGATTCATGTCAGGTCTCAAGTTAATGTCCTGGTCGTATATATGCTGCTTGCTCTTAAAACCCGATCAATTGAATAAGAAGGGAAACATGCCATTTCTTTTCGAAGGACACAACATCCCGAACATTATTAAGAAACATATAGTACATAGATAATACATCGAGAATTATTTAAGACGTATCATGCCAATTCAGATTTATTATAGATGGTAGCAGATGTCTGTTTCATGTAATTAACTGTGGTCTGTTAAATACTTGCTCAGGTAGAACATAATGCTCTGTATCTTAGATAGCAAGATGGACTTCACACGAGTGACGTTACCTCTTTTACAACACAGTTGTTCATTCACGGTTAAAATGCTCTCTACTAGAGAGAATATAGCTGACACGAGAAGACAACTGTCGAAAGACCCTGATAAGTTACCAAATACCATCAAGGATAACTATATCTACACTGACGTAAAACCTTTCTAAAGACATTTCCTAGGTATATGCCACAACAATCATCAGGCATAAGTACCCTTACTCAGCTTCGCAACACCACTCAACCTCAATTCTACATATACAAGCACATGCAATATACCTGATCTTCTGTGACATTGGTCCAAAATTCTGGTATCAGTTCCTGCCCAAGCTGAAATAGTGTGGGAAAATGAATATAAAATCAACGATCATTTTTCAGACTACCTTGATTTGGATCGAATATTAACACGTACATATATTTTAAATATCAATCACTAATTTAAACAATCACCCCAAAAAATAGGAAAGCGTAAAATGCTGAACAATGTGCTTAGCACAAGACCAACGAATAAGATAACTCTCTTCATAAACAGTCAACAATCAATGTGCTGCTGTAAACTTCAAATGAACTCTCTTGGTACACTTTACAACACCAGACCTGGGCACTAAAGACTCCGTAAAAAGAATTCGGGAGATAGCTTCAAAAACCAAAATGATTCTTTGAGCGAATTAAAAAATTGATTGTTTCAATAAGACAAGTGCCTGACTTAGTCACACCCAAAGTTTATACTATATTTTATATTATGAATGATTGTATTCATACCGTTCACAAAAAACGGGTATAAAAATTTCATTTTTAAAGCTTTTATTAAGATTTGCACCAAAATTGCAAAATATAAATAAACACTCTAAAAACCACAATTTTTAGCAAAAAAACCAACAACATGATATCAAAAGCCACAAAGGGGTTTCTCAAATATTAGAACATGTCCACAGCAACTGCCAGCAAGCTTCATATCAAAAATTAAAAAAAAAGAAGGATCGTATAAATTATTGACTTGTCCAAAACGCCCTGCAAATAATCGCTTTTACCCGCAGAATAGCCACGCCCAAAGCAATAAAGATTTTTCTCTGACACAAAGGTCATAACATAAATGCAGTTGCTATCAAGTTTCACACCAAAAGTTACGAATAACAAGTGAGGAACGGATATTGGGAAATTTCAATAACAGCCTTAAAATGACCCCTTTTTGCTCCCAAAACAGCCACAGCCAAAATGAAAACGCGGTATTTAAGATGTGACACATGGTTCATAGCATGAACACAATTGTTACTTTTTCGTTGTACACAAGAAAATTAGAACAAAGTAATGAGCAGGTCGTAAAATACATCCAGAACAACATAAAAATGACCACATTTGCAAGAAAATTAGGTGAAAACAAGCTATGCACAAATACAAAAAACTTCTCAGAAAAGAAACATGACCAAAATTTAACTACAATAGCTACTAAGTTTTACAATGAGCCTATTATGGGAGTTAAACTGGAGTATGGTTTTGTCACCATGTGCTGCTTTAAAATTGAGGACATAACCCTGATTTAAGGGAAGGTCTGGCAATGTCGCACTCTTATGTGTGGTGCGCATAGCTCCTATTGAGGGAGCAGATGTTACAATTTTCTGTGCTCTGTGGGAAAATGCATTTCCGGCAAGAATATACTAAAATTTTTGTTTGATTGCACCCTGATTTAGAGCAAAATTTCTTCTTGGTAACCCTGTTTAGGGAAATGGAATAAAATTTACTACCCTGGTGGGCGGCACATGCCGTATCTTGGTATATGGTAGTACCAAGCCCTTCCCCACCCCCCTCTTCCGGGCTCTGGAGTCACATAGATTTAAGGCAAGTCGAACAGATGGAATAATCAGGCATACTATTAGCCCAAAGAATTAGAAACAAACAGGTATTGGAACTAAACAATGTAAACGAAATGAAATTGGACACAAAAAACTCACACATGAGAACGGTAGTTCCAGCATCATATCAATGAAAGATTTGATGGACATAAAACCAGAAGGAGCAACTTCTTTGAACTGAAACATAAAAATATGAAAAAACAAACTCCACATCTCCAGTACCATCCACTAAACTGAGCAATGGACTAAGCTCTAGCAAATTAATGCAACAGTTTACAAATGAGAATCAGAAACAGGACGGAGAGCAATTTGAACAAATGTTTGTGGACCAATCCAGGGCATAAGGTGCAATGGTCAGGACAGAGACATATGTCTGATGTCCTCAAATAAAAAAGCTATATCACTTATTATATTACACAGCACCAATATTGCCAACGAAACATTCAGTGCTAGTAAAACACTATCACTCCTATAATGCATGACATAACTACCTAATTCAGTGACTGGTTCGAAAGTCGCCTGCTCACAGAATATTTCAGAAACATAAATTCTATAAGAGTGAGCTAACATTGGTCACAGAGCGTTTTCTGTACATATCACAAGATACAACATCAATCAGGTTGCCAAAGAAGATAAACAAGTTTGAATCTTCCCACTCTTGACGATTGTGCGCATGAGCCAATTACCTCAGAACTCAATAGAAACCGTATAAACCAAGCACACACGCAGTTCATCATTACCGAATTTTGCCAGTGACGCGGCGTGGAATTATCAACCAAAGCTAGCACAACGCAAGCAAGAGGATAAGCGTAAACAGCTAACTAGGATGCAATATGACGACAGCAGATAAGAAAGACGTAACCAAAGACAAAATCTATTATCTAACTTGCTGAATGAGGTGCTCCAACTGTACACAGGTGAACCAAGTTGGATAGATGGGTTCCTCGGGACAAGGAGTAGCTGGTGGTGTGGGTGTCTTAAATATATGAAGATCCTAAAACAGGAATAAAGATAAAAATAAAAAAACTTTCAAACTTGCACAAACAAACTGTCTACATTTGTTTCCCTGAAGTCCATAATGTGAACCTTACAGAGTAGGTGCACAATATATGGACTTTGCAATCAATGCTGTGCTACTCAACCAAACAACATTGCTGCTCAACCGCTTGTCGGACCTTCTACTTCAATAAACACCAAGTCTATTCACATTAACTGATACTATTTGAGTGGATGAATAGAGTTCAGTTATAGGCAAATCAAAATGAAAATTTCAACAATAAATTTCTGTTGAAATTTAATTTTGCTGGACTGCAATGTGAGTGAACAGACAACATATAGCCACTGAGGAGGGGACGTAATTTGTTCTACTTTGGTCCCCATACATAGCCATAAAATCATTTCAGATATAGCGCTCAGCAACACTTGCAAACACCTGTTCTGAAGAAAGATGTGCCGTAGCTTTCTTAACCCTATTCAACCTGGGCTTTTTGGTGCTGTACGACACCTGGGGGGGGGGGGCGGATTCCGCCCCCTCCATAATTCTAGAACTACTTATTCGATAGTATTGAAACTTGGTACACACATTTCTTAACCCTTCATGCATA
>JAOBRC010776561.1:0-10114 GCA_027575255.1 Scolionema suvaense | reverse complement strand
GAACATATTAAATTTCAGGAAAAGTCACAAAATTTCAGCTCAAAACGCTTATCCGTTCCGGAGATATCTGCAAAAAAACAACAGGCCCCCCCCAGTAGATGTAGAGCTAAGGGAAGCAGAGCATGACCAGATTAAAGCCACCGTGCCCTGAACTTAATATGTCTGTGTATGTCCCGTATTTCATTTTTACTTGTATCGTATTTTAGCTAAGTATATCGTTACTACAGTGGGTTAAAAGAGAAAAAAAAATTCCTGACAGAGGAGAGCTTTTCAATTCCACAGATTGAAGGATTTTTAAGCACACCAATGAAACAGTAGAGGAACAAATTTCATGTGCAATGAGATGCTGCAAGCCTGTATAAAGCTATCAGTACAAATACTTTCACGTCAGAACTTTCGCGATTTCGCGATTTTCGACTCAATTCGCGAAAGTTTTTTTCCCGCGAAGTATTTCAAACGACCCATTCCGCGAAAGTTTTTTCCCTCAAAAATTTTGAAAAGGCTCATTCGCGTAAGTTTTTTCTCGCGAAAAATTCAGAATTGCAAAAGAAAAAGGAAGCAATGAAAAAGAAAGAGGCAAAAATTAAAGACATTCGCAATCTTTTTGCCCCGGCAACAAGAGAAGGGGAAGCCAAAAAAAAAGAGGAGCAGCGTTGTAATCATTGAAGATGAACACTAGAAAAACATCAAAGCTCAACTAAAACTAAAAAATACTTTGTGTTATATTTTATCCTTCCCGCGAAAGTTTTTCCCCTTGAAAATTTTGAAAAGACCCATTCGCGAAAGATTTTTCCCCCGAAAATAGTTATAAAGGCGAATTCGCGAAAGTTTTTTCCTGCGAAATGTGAAAATTTTCGGGGCTTGGCTGATCTGCAAAAGTTTCTTCTCGCGAAAGTTTTTGACCTTAAAGTAATCTACATAGCAGAGTCAAGGTAGATATAGTACACCATCTGAATAAATGCGCACATAAGAATGAACAAAACAAGAATTTGAATGTTGGGAGTTGGGCAGGTTGGATTGACGAAGAAAAATGAAAAGAAAGGAGAGAAGTACTTCTGCGCTTTAACAAGAGCATACCGGGCATAATTATACTTTCATGCAGTAATACAAAACCGTTCGCGAGGTAACTAAATGCATTTTCTCACAAAAGCACATCCAAAAATTCACCAAATGTGACCCTTTCAATACTATTTTTAAATTGACTGGTTCTGTACTTTTTTCACCATCAAATCCTTCATTCGCTTCTCTTTCAACCGTGCTCGAACGTCTTCTCTTCCAGATTGGATCTGTTGGAGGTTCACTTCATCCTGATCGAGCAGACTTTTATGAAGTCGCAGAAAAAATGGCAAGCACGTCAAAAATGAAACAAAGTCCACATAACCTGAGAAGAAGAAAGAGGATGATACAGATCGGAGGGCACAGCTCCATAAAAGAGTTATAAAGCAATTTAATAAAATACAGGCCTTAGTAACTTAAACGTACTGAAAAATACACAGGTACTGCTAGTCTTGCTCATGCGAAAAGTATTCTACGCAATACGACAGAACGAGCAAATAAAGGGACCTTTCACTCTGGTAAGCAGAGCAAGCTGTTTACATATCATTATTCTGATTTGAAAAATATCATCACTTACAAAAGGCAGATAGATATACGGACGAAACGTTTGACTAAATATAACTGACATGGGTAACTTTATCAACCTTTAGAGAAGGGGGAAAAGCGATCAGTAAAGATAGGTTCTTTTTGCAAGCCGTCTTGCACAAGGCTTAAGATGAAAACAAATGCCAAACAGTATCTAAATCAGTGCACTCAACTTGAAGAAATAACACTGAACGGAAACCAGTCCATGAAAAAATCTCACCATTTTCATCTTTAGGTATGTGTTCCAGAATGTGCCGCGCTACAATCTCATTTTCATCCAAGCTGACATGTAAGGCAGATGACATCATCAGCATGATTTCTTCCAGGTGCATTTGACTATCACCGTCCTGGTCAATCATCTCAAATAACTCCTACATGTGGAACGACGAAGGAGGGGCGTTTCAAAACAAACGGGATACTACATACTTTTCAAGGATTATGTCTCTCACAGCAACAAAAATTTGAACACCAAAGAAATGCAAAAGCATGGTTCATACGCCACTACAATATTGACCTACTATACACACATGTGGCAATAGATTAATAACAGGGGCACAAAAAATTATAAGTAATCACAAATAATTACATTCAAATTGGTGAAAAGGCATAGCAAAAGATGACCTCTGGCTTTTACTACACCACACAAGCGTTCTCAGTTCTCGAGATAGTTAGCCCCGAAGTCCATCAGCTGCCATCTAGATTTTTGACGATGTCACCGAGGTACGTTGCTAAACATTGCCATAACCTTAGCGGCGCAAAAGCTTAAATTCTACAACAGATTTTAATATGTTCTCTAACCTTAAGGTGAAATGAAGGTAAAAATCCGATGCAATAACTCTACACTGAGAAATTCGGCAAAGTATTCAATACCAGTTTGCTGAGCGAGTTGCCTAATGTAGCTCATATCAAATAAGCGCTCAATCTTAAAAAAAAAAAAAAAATCATGGCAATAGAAATAAAGTTGATCATATATATTCAACCCGGAGATGTTCAGTTGCAAAGCATTATTCAAGAACGTAAAAAATTTCAAGGTGGGTAAAATTCAAAGGGGTGTAAAAACCTTCTTTTGGGTGTGCAGAAGCACAAAAAATAAGGAACAGTTAGAGTTGTGTCTTACACCAAAGTCGCATATTTTTTTTAACATTTCGTTATCCTTGGATTCTGTCTACGTGACGAAGTAGCCTTGTGCATGGTTATCAGGCGATAGGTAAGCAGCTTCAAAAGAAAGAAGCCACAGCCTAACAAACGCACCCTATAAAATAAGTGACCAACCTTGTACAGGGTCAAGTACTTCCCCAGATTGTCCAGATCTACTGCTACCATACCATTGTTATCTTCAGTCCTAGAGGCAAGAACAGATATAGGGTACTCATAAATTACTCGCCACCACCAAGAGACCAAGCACTTTCATAAGTCCTGAAATCCAATGTGTCAATATGTTTCACTTTTTTTTTCTCTAACAACTTTCTAAAGTAAGAATTGTTTAGAGAGGCGTGTGTAAGCTTCTATACCAATATCCGTTCAAAAATGCCTCAATGAACAGTTCCCTGTTCCTTAAATTACTTCATACAGCGATTAAGAGAACAAACGTTGCCACTTAAAGCCAGCTAACCAAAAGAAAAAACATTTGTAAGCATGTTATCGCCCTGAGAAAACTAATCTTCTCCGATTTAATAAGCGCGAATTGAAAATTTGAAGACCAGTATAGAGAACGGCTTACCAGAAGTTATTTCATAAAGTACATCCATGTCTATATATTCCGCAAACATCATTTTTGCAAAAGAACTTTACATTCAAGAGACAAGGAAAGAAAAGGTTTCGAGAACGAAGAACCAGCAAAATAACACAGAACTATGTCTTCTTCGTTAACCAGCTTTAGATGCCCGTTACACCACAAATCCTTAATCTTGCTGCTTGCCCTTATGATAGTAACTTCGTGGCTCACGATTGCACAAAGTATCACAAAAACAAATCCTGAAAAACCTATCAACATCTCTATCAAAACTAGTTCCACAATGCACTTCATGCTAGTTCCTTCAGTCTCAAAAAATACTTCTGCAAACTTCCAACTTTTTGTTACCTTAGGGCATCATGATCAATTGTGAAACTTAGTGCAAGAAGTAGTAATGGCAAAACTTGGGAAGGGCGGTGGAACACCCACTTTCCATATCCTCTCAACAGAGTGCGATAAATCACTTTCTATCTTCTAGCATCAAAATCCAATATACCTGATTCCTTGCAGTTTATCGTTCAGAGCACAAATAGCAACAAACTCTCTTCTGTCAAGCGTCTGATCACCATTGATGTCAAAAATCTAGAAGAAACATGAAAACAGAGTGAAAAATAATGGTTTTTAAATGCAAAACGAAAGAACTTTCATTGAGCCAGATATAGACTTTCAAAAATTATTCAGAAAATATCAAATTTTTGCCTGAAGAAATTTCAAGCCAAATAAATAAGATACCTTAAACTTACAATGCGTACTTAACGCAAGAAGTTTTCCCAATTGAGCTACTACTAGTTGTTAAGTGTGGCACTAAAACATCATAGCTCTACAACAACAACATCAACAACAGCAACAACAACAACAACAACAACAACAATTTGAGACAACTACCATAAAAGCAGTCAAAGTTGTGAGCAGTTAGTTGTTTTGGAGAGGGGACAAGCAGCCGGTCCATTTCATGGTTATGTCATGGATCACTTTATGAACATAAGAAAAATTTAACATTCATTTATTACCGTAGTCCTTTTAATTACTAGTAGCCAGTGTCATAGAACGACTGAAATCAAAATATTTCATGAAAGAGAAGCTAAATTTACTCACTGCAATCAGCTTTTTCATGTCCTTCTTTGACGATGAGCTGAACATATTTTTCAGCAGTTCATCAACAGTGATACATCCATTCCTATCAACATCGATCCTGTCAAACATGGCAGTAAACGCTGATCGTTGAGCTTCAGTCAGCAAGGCTATCTGCCACTCCTAATAAGAATACCAAAGACAAAAAACGTGTTCTCATACTGTTGAAATTAACCTGGAACCAGACCTCTCTTCCACTTGTTCATATGTATAACTCTGACATGGCCACAGCTTACACTTCTACAATATTTTATATTTATTATAAAATATTTAAAACCAATCAAGCATGTATTACATCAATGTTACGCTGAGATCAGCAGTTTTATGAGACTGACGCCACTATTTTCGCAAATTTTTGCTCATCTTGTCTCCCAATCACTTCCCATTCTTTCGCTAGCAGAAGGTCACATGGAAGTAAAATATCGCAACAAAGAGCAGCAAACGTATGGTATCATATTCTTAGAATAATCATTTTTTACACTATTCAGGAGGAGGCCCCAAATCCTAGCACTCCTGAATATTCTTCGATAATTTCAGACAAACTTAAGCAATCGAGATCAAAACTTAGCATGAGCAATTAACATGGACTTGGACGAGCCTTCTAGAATTTAATGCCACTTGGTACTCACTAGTTCATTGAGTTCATTTCAAACATTGAAATCTATACTGAACTAATTGGGTGGACAGTTGCACAAAATACTGGTCCCAAATAAACAACCTCTGATCAATGGCCAGAATTAATTTGGTAAACTTTTCAGCGAAAATCAGTTTCACCAGGCAATAACTAACATCTGTGCAGTTTAAATCCTCATATAGCAGACGATGGAATTCTTGAGATAGAAATGGTTTCACAGAGACGTAAAAAGCACTTTCTTCAGACATGAACCTGAACATTTCTGAACAGCAAAATTTTCATGTGCAAAATCAACAAGGCATGATAACATGATTGGCCTAAAAATATTGAATCCATATACCAACTTCGAAAGATGCGACTGTCCTGTCTTCATCTGCTGATGAAGTTCATAATAAGTAGAATGCTCTCCATAGGTTCGTGAACAAAAATCCCCCATCCGAATGACAATGAATTAGGAAAGCAAAGCTAAGAATGTAACTCTCATTTCTGATCTATTTTTGCTTTCTGTAACGTCCAAAATGCTCCATTCATTCCAAAATCATTTAGAATCAAAATGCCAGGAGAACATCCAGCATCTTTTCTAGAGCTTGTGGCACCTCCATGTGGAGAAAATCCAGCATCTCTTCTAGAGCTTGTGCCACTTCCATGTGGAGAAAATCCAGCATCCCTTCTAGAGCTTGCGGCACTTCCATGTGGGGGAAAATCCAGCATCCCTTCTAGAGCTTGTGGCACTTCCATGTGGAGAAAATCCAGCATCTTTTCTAGAGCTTGTGGCACCTCCATGTGGAGAAAATCCAGCATCTCTTCTAGAGCTTGTGGCACTTCCTTGTGGAGAAAATCCAGCATCTTTTCTAGAGCTTGTGGCACTTCCTTGTAAAGGGGAGGGAGATCTGGTGATGGCGAATCAAATATCCAAGAAAGTGCAGCATAGAAACGAAATAATGCTTCCAGGAACTAGCACATTTCTACCAAGCAAATATTGTGGCGAAGCTAGACATGGACGTATTGGATCTCATATGAGCTGAAACCTGCAAACAGGGAAGTTTCCATTGATGTCCTGATGTTTAAACTGTATTTGTTTTAGAGTGAACTCTTTGCGTAACAATTCATTTATTCTCACCTGGCTGTTGTCCGGGTTCAAGTCAGTCATGAAGACGCTACAAAAAAAATGCAGGACAATAAAATTTTTACGCAGCACTAAATGCTTGTCCCAACAGCAGTTCTTTCTGTCAAGCAAATTCTATTCACGAAAATACAGAGTGATTTGCATCAGAGAGTAACTTCCAATATGTCGTCAGCGTCTCTTCAGCCATAGAAGAAATATCAGGAAACAGACTTAAAAAAACAACAGAATTATCACAATTTGATATACCTCAAGGGAAGGAATTTTTATGGGAACTAACTTCTGCAGTTAGATTTTTGGGACATTTCGCGGGAATTAAATTTCGAGGTCATTGACAAACAAAGCATTTCGCGGGAATAAATTTTCGTGGCTAAACACTTGTCATAAATTTTTGGTAAGTCATTTTCACATGAAAATAACATGTTAGCGTGCACCATTTATAACCATAAGAGGCAAAGATAATTGACAAAGAATGTATAATTTTCAAGGTTTTCGGAAGTTTACAACAGATATTTTTGGTGGAATTTATTTTTGCAGTTCGGACTGGATAAATTTCGTGGAAATTGATTTTCGTGGTTGAGCATTTTCGGAGGAAAAAAGGAATTTAATAAATCCGCGAAAATTTCTTCCCACAAAAATTTCTTCCCTAAAGCGACAGGATCCGAAATAATAGTTAAAATGGAAAATTTTGAGATTACTTACGCAAACTAACAATATTGCTACCAGGATTTTAAACCTAAAGTATTTCGGCCATGGGTGCTAAGAAACGAAATATACCTTCATTTGATGATGCTCAATTCTTCATTTTGTTATCTACCCTAAAATTCAGATCCTGGCCAAACCCTTATAATTTCAATTTGCCAAAAAGCATAACTAGTATAAGAAGATAAGCTACATAAAACCATGCGACCTATATAGAGCTAATTTTTCACAAAATATTGACATATATTTTCAGGATACCTTGAAGGTATTTTATTGCACGAAAATTTTGCGGCATGAAAATTTTGCGGTTTCGCGGTCGAGTTAAAAAAACCGCGAAGTTAAAATGCCACGAAAAACGCTTTTCCTGCTCAACCACGAAATTAAAATGTCGTGAAAAATTGTATATGGGGAACCACGAAACTTAAATGCACCAAAACTCCGGTTTTTAAACCCTAAAACGTTTTTCTCGTTTATATTTAGTCAAAAACGAGTGAAAAATACATCATTTTAGAACAAAAATAGGCTATTTCTGTTTTCATTTTTTATTTAGATGGCGAAATTGAAAGGTGTCGAAGTTTGTATTTTTGCCTAAACTGCGAAATTAAATGCCGCTAAATTCGCAATTCTGCCTGAACCGCGAAATTAAAATGCAGCGAAATGCAATTTTGACCGACAAAAAAACGCGACATTAAAATGACCGCGCAATTTTCATGCTGCGAAATTTTCATGCAATAAAGTAATCCAAAACTTCTTCATATTCAGGAATCAGATGGAAGCATTGTAGATTGCAGAAGTATTTCAATTTTATTCCATACATTTTGGTCCAGTCTTCAAACAGACACAGGAAAATCACATTTGTACCTTTCATCAACTTTCTTTCCCTTTAATGTTGTTGCACCATTTGTTGCCATGGAGATAAATCTGCGAAAAACAAAATTCCTTCATACGACACGTAACTACATATGAGCAAGATATAATGGGTTGGGTAATGTCTGTTTAAGACTCACTATAAGATGTGAACAGGTCCCGTTTTTGGACCGAGTTAAGAGCAGCTGAGTGCCAGGAACAAGCAGAAATTTATGTACATAAACATGCATCTTAGAGATCACAAATAAAAACAATGTAAATACAAAACTTTTTCTCACAAACGAAGAGAACTGTATTTGAAGAACAACCTTGAGAAAGACTCGTATTCTATGCAGCTTTGAAAACTGAGTATATAAGTTCGAAGAATACCGAACCCTCTTTAACCATGAAAATAGGTGAGCACTAGCAAAAATGAGACTATCATGTCATAATCTAAAGGTAGAAACAGGGCGGTGGGATGAAACCAAAAGAAGTGAAAAAGTATATAAGAACTGTTGACTCAATGAAATCGAAGATAAAATCCATGTTCTGCTAAGGTATCCTTCATATACAATTGGACGACAAAAAGGATTATCTCAAATCAGTTACGACAAATAAAGTGGAGGATCTACAGGACATACAGCTAATTCAAGGTATTTTCAAAAGTGGAGATAATCCTAAGCTACACAAACTAGGCAACCTCGTAAAAGAAACATCCTAAAAAGTAAAAAACCCAGGAATGAATCAGAACATGAAAGCATCCGAACTAATCCAACTTAAACTTCACATAGCTGCTTTTTACACTACCCTGCATAGACAATATACCGTAATGCTACAACTACACGCCCCGGGGCATTTACTACATTTTGGGACTTTTTAGAGTGCGTCCATCCAAGGGGGCCTTTAAAAGAGGGGACGTCTATTACATTTTTGTGAAACTTTTTTCTTAGGTATAAACTTCATACATCAATGAAATATGCACTAGATCACAAGTCAATATCTTCGTCAACATCATCTTTTCCACACTTCCATATGCTTATACCAAATAAAAACAATAAAACTGAAATAATAATGTAAGAGTAGCAGCTTTACAAGTCTTAATTAGTGTACCTCTAATAAACGCTCCACTAGAGGGGGGCGTCTATTTGAGGGGGGCCTTTATTCAAGGGGAGCGTTTATAAAAGGGAGGCGTTTCACTGCTATTTACATCCCACAACATAACCGAAGTACCATATTTTATTTCTGTACACAAAGCTATTCTCATGGTGATATGTAGTCAACACTAGCAAGTTTGTTTGACAACGGTGTTTTCTTTGTGTATTGCATAGATAGATTGTATTATCATTATGTTGAACATGTAAGTGTTATTGTACAGCATAGAACTCTGTATAGGGTTATGTTGCTGAAGTACATATATAAATAAAATGAAGTACAGAAATAGCAACTCAAAGACCCCAAAAAACAACAACAACAAAAACAGAACGATGAAAATCAATCCTAGCTTTTTAAAACATGGAACCAGCAAACAAAGACTATTATATAGCCAAGCTGCTTCTATCTACCACACATACAAAACAAATAAAAAAGCCTCTAATTCTGATGTTTCCTCACCACTTTCCTACAGCTAGTTGATGTTCATGACAAAAACTTCCAATAACGTGGCAGCAAATCACAATAACCACTTGCAATAACACGACCAGGATTTTACAAATCATCGGTGATCGTGTAATAGCACGACCAGGATTTCACAAATCAATGGTGATAGTGTAATAACACGACCAGGATTTCACAAATCAACGGTGATAGTGTAATAACACGACCAGGATTTCACAAATCAATGGTGATAGTGTAATAACACGACCAGGATTTCACAAATCAACGGTGATAGTATAGAAACACGACCAGGATTTCACAAATCAACGGTGATAGTATAATAACATGACCAGGATTTCACAAATCAATGGTGATAGTATAGAAACACGACCAGGATTTCACAAATCAACGGTGATAGTATAATAACATGACCAGGATTTCACAAATCAACGGTGATAGTATAGAAACACGACCAGGATTTCACAAATCAACGGTGCTAGAACAAACAAAAAAACGGCCCACCACCCTATGCACTGGTAACATATAAAACGAAAGGTTTGAAAGATGCTTCCTATGTTCCATCTGGCAGAAGCCTATAATAGGCTTCTGCTAGATGGAACATAGGAAGCATCTATTTCAGGGTGGCCAGCAACATCCAAGAAATAAATTCCAGGAGTTTTCCAGGAGTATTCCAGGAGATTTGAAGAGTTTT
>JAOBRC010776449.1:0-17191 GCA_027575255.1 Scolionema suvaense | reverse complement strand
CACTCAGCATTTTCTTTTAGCCCTATGTTGCTATTAGCTATCAAACGTAGCAGACTGCTCCTCAAGGTTCTTTTCCTAGAAATTAAAGGAATGACCTGGCCTTTTAGAAACGTGACCTGCTTTAGTTGCTTGCTCTATCTGTTATTCAGGGTAAAGGTATTTCTAGATGGACAATTTGCCTTCATTCAAGACTACGTAAATAACCACACCCAAGAGAAGGAAGAGTTCTCAACGATTGTCTATGCCATCATTAATACTGCTGTCAGATTGATGAATTGATCTGTTTGAAAATAAATTAGAAAATATAGTTTCTTAACATAGATGGCTGCACCCAACCTGGACAAGAGTTTTCCTAGACCAGGTACGACTAATGGCCCATGATGACTACTACCGCTCCGTAGTGTTAGATCAAACATTTTTAAAAATTTATAGATATCAGATATCAAACCATTTTGGAAAAACCCTGAAAATAGCCTGGGTTGAACAAGAATTTGCTTTGGCATTATATTATGTAGTTCACAACATAACTACTATAGCTATTAAGTTTCGCACCGAAAACTAGAAAACAATTGGTCACAGGTTATTTGACAGTATAAATTTGATTACACATGAACGATAAAAATTTGATAGCGTAATTTCAGGTAAAGTGCGACAGTTTTCCTAGGCAGTCTATGAGTGGCTTTGAGAGATTTCATTTTATTGTGTCTCCGAATTGTTTGTCAATTCCAATAAAGTTGCCATCACAAATTTACTGGTGCGCAACCAAATTCCATTCAGTGACGTAACAGCTGTGTTTAATCACAACCAAAATGGGCTACACCCAAACTCTGTTTGCTTACGCCCAAACTCCATTTGCGTATGCTTTCCTTAACTCCTCCATTCTCATGTGCACATAGCATGATATGTGTGTGCAAATCTTTGTATCGAATTTCTGACATCCTCTTCTGTTTTCCCGTTGTTGTAGGATTTCTACACTAGCCAGCACTACTGTTGACTGTGAGAATTGACCCCAGGACTCTTGGATGGCGTGCAGGATACCAACTCACTGCCTCCCCTCATACCCCTGTCTGCCGAGAGTGTCTGGCCTCTTGAAGGAAGTAAATTGGTATTCTTTAAATCACAGCATGGGCTCCAGGTTCAATTTCCACTGTTTTCAGATCTGTTCTGTGTTTCCTGCAGTGTATCTTGTGAAATTGAGGCTTAGCATGGCATACCTATGTTTCCTTTTGTTCAGGAATCTGTGGAATGCAAGCATATCGTCGATTCCATCCACTTCAACCTACAAGCCGAATTAGAACATGCAACAGACTTCCTTGTTGATATCGTAAGGCAGGATAGATGCGAGAAATTTTCGGATCTCTGTATAGAGATTCTGATGTTGCAGCGTGCCTATTTTCATCAGGTATGTTGACTCTTGACCTCTGCATGTAAGTGCGTATAAGTAGCTAGATCTAGAAAAATGTGATTCTTTCTCACCGTTTTCGATGTTAAGACCATTGCTTCCACTTGTGGGTTCCGCTGAACTGCCTGGTGGAGAGGACGGTATTCTGGATATGGATGTTCTAGTTTGTTTCTTCAAAACCCACAGATGTGTCGCATGAGATTTTGAATCCTCATGATATTTTCGAAGCTCCTCTAAATTTGTTTGACTTGAAAAAATTTGTAATTTGAAAAACCTGTTATTTTTAGGACTTGTTTCAATGCTTTTGTATCAGGCACCACAATATCGTAGTGCCTCGAGTACTTTGATTTTTGAGGAATCAGGGTGAGCACTTATATGAGGGGAGCGCTTATTTGAAGAATAAACTTGGAAGTAATTTAAAAAGAAAAAAGTTCCCATGCTCTTATGATGAAAAAGAAAAATATTGGAATGGGAGGCTGAAACAAACCGGGTTGTTTTTTCAACATTTCTTGTTGAATTACCTTTTAATTATGGCCTGTCGAAAATTCAAAAAAGGGCCAGTTTCTGGAGTATTTAAGCATGGGTCTTATTTGAGGGATGGGTTATATTCGAGGGGCGTTTTTTTGACGTTATGATTGGCGTGACAATAAAATTGGATTGTTTCGAATAAAGATCAACATCTTCCTAATGATATTGTTCATGTATGCTTCAGGTTTGAGAGATACAAGTGAATTACACCAGAGGTGCAAAGGGTTTCTCTACCTTGTTTCAGTCTCCACCTTCTTCTCCCCTCTACTCCAAGCCTCGCGAGATGCTAAGAAATTCTCTGATATTTTGGAGTTTATTTCCTAGTAAAAAATTCACTGCATGATTGCTCCTTGTCATATTGCCCACTCATTGTAATATTTTGTCGGTATTGTTACTGGTGGTATCGATATTATACCGTATCAGAATATGGTATAAATTTGTATCAGAATGTAGAACATCTTCTTGTATGAGTTCCTGAAAAGTGATACTGTATCCCCCTACTGTATCTGGAACAGTCTTTTCTACTATGCTCCCTCAAAAAGTGGGTGAATTCCCGCAAGAATAAGTTTGATTATTTGTTGAAGAATAAATAATTACTTGCTGAAATTTTACCCCTGTGACTTGCCAGATACTTATTGTGTTGGGGAGAATTGATTGTTTTCTGTTGATGTGACTTTTGTGATGTTGAGGAGCAGGTTACCCTTCTATTTGTGTTAGACATGCAGAAACCAATGCTATCTATGAAGTATATTGATGACATGTCCCGAGCATGTTTCTTTTTGCTTACTGTTTTAACTCTCTTTTTGTTTTTATCTTGCTTCGTCCTTTGTACTAAAAATAACAAGAACCTGAATTTTAATGCCACATTATGAATTTGTGCTGTTAGAAGCTAGGTCACCGTGTTTGTTTTGAGAATAAATAGCAAGTTCTGATTCTGTTTATTTAGTCATCAAATCATGACAATATCATCTGTATGCGTATATATGACTTGTTTCAAACTGCGGACCTGGAAAACACAGGTATGTTGGTTCATATTTACTGTGTGATACTGTATGTTTGTACGGAACGTTTTTCTTATACCTTTTTATGCCCACGTTTTTCGGCAGGTCTGTATTACTTCAATTTTCCTGAATGAAGTCGTTGCATGCTATGTCTAAATCTATGGTGGTTTTGAGAAAAGCGGGTGCCATTGGCTTGAAAGTTTGGACTTATTGTTCTCCTCTGCTAGGATCTTATTTTACTTTTGTAATGATGATTTCCTTAAGGAAGGTCATCGAGTCATACTACTGTAGGTATTCTCATCCGTGTGAATGCTGTGATCTGTTACTTATAATATGCACTATAAACTGACTAATGGCCTCAACAGGGTTCTCTGAGAGGTGGCAGTAGGTTGGAAAGTATTATTATGCGCTTCACAAAGGGTTTGAGTCATCATGTTTCCTAGCTGTGCCAGTTACGTTTCATGGTGATTTGTAAGCCCCCCTCCACCCCTGGTTTGGGGGTAGCTTTTGCTTCTCTTGACACACTAACCTGACTGAAGTTGATGCCATTGTTAATGAGAGTGTTCTCAAAGTAGAAGTTGAATGGCTGTATACTATTGGAGTGGACATATATCAAGGGCAGATTAAGACAAATAATAACACACTAGCTTTTTATCATTTTAAAATGAGATCAATTGATCTTTCATTGTCAAGATAAATATAGTGAACTCAGGCATGCACTGTGCAAGTTCTAAAATTGGCAGATACTATTGCGTGCTGCTAATGAGAACCCATAGCAAGGTATGTGAGTAGCTGCATGCAAAGTATTAATGGTTTCCCTCATCTCTTACACACTGCAGTTCGGGCTTGAAGTCTCTAAACAAAAATTTAACATGAGAAGTTGGACCACTGCCTGATCTAGATTTCTTTCTGTTGGCAATCTTTGACATTTATCCAGCAAAGTATTCAGATTAAAACTATGATCAGAAATTTTCTTGTGTTTACTTTTGTTGTTATTTTATTTTATGATTTCTTATGCTGGTACATGCTCATGGGAATAGGCATTCAAGAGCTATAACAGCTATCAATAAGACTTGGGCCTTTAATTTTCTTGCCATGTTATTCATTCCGTATCATTCTTGATATTGTTCTTTATATCTGTCCAGATAATTGCAGAATGACTAAAATGACTCCTGTCGATGTTTCATTGAAGTAAGTATTGCCTGTTCTTTATCTCAACCTGAGTTCTATACATGTTCCACCGACTTTTGTAAACATGATGTAGTTTGTCGTACATATGATCTATTTCATGCTTTGAGTTTAGTCGCCTATAGTAATGCAATGGCTGTTTTGAGTTATTTGATAGTTATAAAGTTTTTGTCAACACAGCTGCGAATGAGGGTAATGCATGATGAGCTGTACTTCTAGTCTTGAATAAAAAATCCAGTCTTGAATAAAAAAATGTTAGAAAATGTTCTGTATGTTAAAGGAAGGGTAACGTGAAATATGAAAGTTTAGCAGTGGATAGAATACACCAAGACATGACATTCGGTTTTTATTTTCATGGCAAAAGCTTCAGTAGTTTTGGAGATATCGAGCCCCAAAGTTCAGTAGCTACCATCTTGCCTTTAATTATGCATGATGTCACTTGTGTACCACTCAAATTATCCAAACTTTGTACCTAAACTACTCAATGTTGAATTGCTTTAGAGTATTTTTTCTTTCATTTCATCATAAAGCTGGATACTATGTCAAAGATCAATTTGAGAAAATATGCAATTTAAATATGGATAATCTGTTACTAAGGAAGTGGTAATTCTTAGCAAGGGTACATGATGACATCATCAAAATCAAGATGGTAGCTACTAATCTTTGAGCCTCGATATCTTCAAAACTACTCAAGCATTGGCCATGAAATAAACGCCGAGTTTCATGTTTTGATGTGCTCTTTTACCTCCTGCAATTTCATTTGTCACGTTACCCTGCCTTTAAATTGGCTCGGTTTGATGCCAACCAACATCCCTTTTGTTTCATTGTATCTATATAGTCAGGCACAGTTGAACAAAACTTCGCAGATCATCTAAATTCCAATCTGCAAAAACTCAATGAAGCCATAGAATTATTGGAAGCACTTTGCATCAGGTTTATATACTTTTTAAGCTTTCAGCATTGTTCCAACACAATGTGACTGTATGGAAGAAAATCCCTGGTTTGATTTAATAACACCAATGCTGGCCCCTAATTACACGCATTACCTAGCATTAGATAAACGATCGCCCATAGGCAATTCTTGTTGCCTCTGATTTCCTGGTGTTGATGAGGTCACTGATAATCTTAAGGATTGCTTTACCATCATAAAACTTACATTTTTTAATGTACTTGCTACATACTGCCTTCAACTACTTATCTAGCAACATCGCAACAACCTGAAATTTCCGTGATTAGATAATTTTTAACTTCCCAAAGACAGTGCAAAATTCAGCAATGGATTCAGAGTTATTTTAGAAAGGATGTTTTGCTTCCTCGCAACAGAATTTTAACGTTTTCATGAGACCATTCCTCGTCAGTCTAAAGTAAACATTGCTTGTGACATGCTGCTTGAAGCAGTGCGACATTAAATTTAAAACAGCTGCTGAGGATTGGGTCCATTCAGTGTGAAATTGGGCAGAAGTGCCTGAATGTGTCATTGCCTGATACTCACTTCTTCAAGGGTTTGTGATATTCATGAATTGTGTTGGTAGGATGTAAGAAACTGTGGATTGTATATCAGTAAGGTTAGTGTCCTCTGTAGATTTCACATTGATCTTAGTTAACATGTATCAGTATAACGGTGCTGTTTTTAGTCTGAATTCAACCTTTTGAAGCCATAAGCAAGCCAGAGCGAGACGAAAACCAGTAGATACCAGTTAGTTAGTTTGAAAGCAGTCGGAATTGGAGGAGGTTTTAAAATTGTACAAAGATATCGACAAAAAGCTCAGTATTGGTATGTAGCTATGTGTCAATCTAATTTTGAAGTGAAGCTATATAGATGACATATAATTATTGTGTATCCCGGTATTTGATATTTGCTTATTTTCCATTATAGCTCTTCATCTAACAGACAGCTTGATGGTACAAGTCAGAGAGCTTTTCAGGCCTTGTGCTCCTGTGTCAGCCTGTGCCAACCTCACCTTGCTAAATTTGCTTCGGAAGCTACTATTTCTAATTTGGTATGTAAGTTTTATTTTGCTGTATCACAAGGTGAAAGTGCAACTTACTTATTTCTTGTATAATTTTGCTCTCTGCTGTATTGGACGAGTTGTGCGAAATTTTGTTTGTCTGTCAGCACAGACGTCAAAATGCTTTTTTAGTGGATTTTTTGTTGTGGCAAGGAAGACCGACTCGTAATTGAATCTAAGTGACAAAGCCATGATGTTCCCTGATACAGTAACTTTGTAAAAAATGTACTTTTTAGAGTGGATTCCAGGTTTGACGCTGTAAAGTGGGAGTTTGATAGGTGTCAGGTTGCCTAATGTTTTGAGAGATAGGTGACAGATTTAGTTACGTTAACAAGAAAGGCCTGCTTAGATCTTCCATTCAGAGGTAATCAAAAGGATCATCCCTGGCAGAATTCATTGAAATACTTTCTGTAATCAACTAGCGGAGTGGCACTGCGCCAAAGATGTGCTTGACCTTCACCAGAGGGTAAAGAAAATGCAAATGTAATGTGTAGAGGATGAGCATCTGGTCACGGTGATTTGTCAAGTTGGTTGAGAATGTAATAAGTCAAAATTATTTGAGTATTGGCGTACTCGTTTCTCTTTGTTTCTGAAACTATTTCGGCGCCATATTTTAACTCATATTTTTCTTGATTTCATTTTAAAAACTCATGCCCTCATCAGTTTTTTGACATTATTGTGTAGAGTATTTGTTTAAATATATGTAGGGCGTCTGCATTCTGCTATTTGGTGTGACCACCGTATACAGTTTTTTCTGCACAAGAATGCCAAATCTCTGTTCAAGCAGTTCAGATTTTGTAGCAAAGACAGAAGTAAAATATGGCATGTCTATATTTGCACTCCTTTCACTTATTGAAATTTCTATTTTGACCATCGCTCTCCCTTGACCTGCCTCTCAAGAATATTCTGCAGTTATGAGGAGTTGTGTAAAATCTCACCATTCTAAAAGATCTTTATCGAGTCATGCTCTATTCCCAATTAAACTTAAACTTGCATTGTTGTGTATATATCTTTTTTTTGCTACTTTTTTCTTCTGACTGTCTTCTCCATGATTGAATAGCAATTTTGTTTTATACGTTCTTAGATATTTCTACTGCCTGTTCTTCTGAACATGCTTCACTCAACGTTGAACACCGTCGAACCACAGCTGCTTCTTAACTGGTCAGTATTAGCAAATGTGGCCTCTTTCATGTTATTATCTTGTGTGTTCTAAATTCTCTATTTTCTGTTGTCTAAATGTCAATTGTATGTTCTTCTTCTTTCTGATGGATTAGAAGATCAGATGGGTCTGATTGAATCTATTGAAAATGTTTTTTGAGTGGCAAACATAACTGTTCATATTAGTGTTAACTACCATGCATCAACCATATTTGCACTGCATTAGATGCAGTTAATGCCGCTCTTAAGTGTTTTTCTTTCGTATGTTCAGAGCACTCTCTTGTTGCTTCTAAAATATTAATGTCAACTATGGATCCACTAGAAGACTTGTATGATATGTTCTCCAAAAACGATGCTTTGATTCTGGATTATTTTTCTTTTTCTTCGGCAGTGTGGATGTGCTTGTATCTCGCTTGGCAGATGTATCTGTGGAAGGGTATGTATTTTTTGCTCTTGTAGATCCGGTATATAATGAAATAGAGTTGGTATTATTTAACAGCGTCACTGAGCTTGCAGTGTACATTATTGGGTGCCTGATAGAGCTGAGCTTGCTTGCCATTGAACCTGTCCTGAATCAATGATGACTGTGCGGAAACACAGTTGTTGTAATATGCAGAGAGGTAAAACTTTCTGTAAGGCTGGCATGTCGTGATAGGATAATGTTGACTATTCTTCCTTTTGGCGGCTACGTCACAGACTTGACAACCCACAGCTATGGCTACAATTAAGGAGGTGAAGCGGCGCTGCGGACCAAAGAGGATTTGACCATGAATCGCGCGAATCCCATAACCGCTAATCACAAAACAGCCTGCAACGAGTAACAATAGTATTGGTATTACAAGTCTGCAATAATAGTTTGGCTGAAGTTAAGCGATTCTGATAATATTCAATGCGTTTAACAGGCTGCCGCAGTTTTCCCACTGAGCGTCAATGGCAACCGAGGTCTTCTAGTACCTTTTTCAAGATGGCTGCCGAGTATGGTCACGTGACTTTCCGAAAGGGAGAATTCATGTGCAACATTGATCATCACAGAGAGTAGGCTCACGGATTAGGTTGAGGCCGGAAGAAATTTTTTGCGGAAGAAATTTTTGTGGAATTTATTTCTGCAATTCAGACTTGAAAAGATTGTATTTTGCGGAAGAAATTTTTGAGATTGAAAGCTGTGTGATCAGGTTTAGGGAAGAAATTTTTGCGATTGTGTGTTCCGTGTTAATTTTTGTGATGGAGGAGGAGGATGTTCTGTTTCATTTGTCGGGCGGAGAGACCTGCAAACGGGTCCTTGAAGCATCAAAGAAAGACAAAGAGTAAGATTTTATGACTTTAAATGGACCACCTGATAGTTTGAATTTTTTTTGAAAATTCGGGAATAAATTTTTGCAATTGGCTCAACGTAGAAACTTTGGGAATAAATTTTTGTGATTGGCCTTCTACTACCAAGTTTTGCGAAGAAATTTGTGCGAAAAAAGGCCAAAATCGCAAAAAACAAATTCTGCAGAAATTTCTTCCAGGAGTATTTCCTTCCCTTAAGATGGTAAGTGGAATTGAGTCAAACCAATGGCAACTGCAATGGGGAGAAGCATTCCAACATTTGTTCTCTCTGGTTGAATTTATCGCTCTTGAATCTGAGAACGGACTCATCGGAATTTACCGTTTCTATACCAAGGTGTTGGAAAATGATTCAAGGTGCAGGACTCACTGTTTTTTGTCTTTAAATCTAGTCTTGCTTAGTCAACTTTTTGACCTTGTTATACTGGCATCTATTTGTTAAGGAAAAGCTATCTTTGGAACCTTACTAAAGATTTTCTTTAATAAGAGGCATGCTGTAAGGAAGAATGATGGATAACGTCTCAAAAGTACAAATGTTAGTGAATTTTATGGAATAAGGATGAACATCGCTACAAAGTGGCCGATTTAGTGTGTTCTGGGGAGCGTTTCACATGTACATTTTCACTTTTCGTATTTCCCATCTTTTTATGGTGCTTATCCATTTATCCCATATTTTATCATCAGTGATTAGACATGAAACATTATCGGTTACTGATGCTGCATGTTCGGCATGTTAACTATGCATACTTTTGAGCCTTCAGTTTTCCACTGCCAGTGATAAAATACGCATTAATTTCTATTTAAACTTTGTGTTTGCATTTGTCTGCTCTCAATCTACCGTTCTGTTCCACTTTCAGGATTGCAGAAACATTAGTCGTGCGAGGCTGCACTGAACTGTGTACTATTATTAGAAACAAGGTTAGTGATGAGCTGCCATGAACGATGATGATATTTATATGTATTTGCCAGGACCTTGATGTAACTAAAGTGCTACATGCTTTTTTTATAAGCACCAGTAAATCGAAAATGAGCCTTGGTGGTGCTTAAATTTTTGGCAATTCCAGCCTCAACTGGTGCTGAAGTGGTGCCTATGTGAATCATCTATGAATGATCTAAATTAAGTGAACTTAATAGACTTTTGCGCTGCGTACATTCTCATATTTGCAGGAAGCAGTGTAATTACTGCGCTTTGAGCAAATGAAGAACTGTTTTTCACGAAAGGCTTAATTGAGAGATCAAGTGAACCTGAGGCTGGAGTGGTGCTTAACCCTATTTGGTACGGGCTTTTTGATGTACGTTCATGGTACGGGGGGGGGGGTAAAAAGTACCTTAATCAGCACCAATAAGGATAAAACTTGCCAGGAACATAGTGTTGCCTTTCAACTGTCACGTGGCGTAAAAAAATTGCTGATGATGTCATTACTTTTTGCTGACGTCAGCATTTCGTGGCGTCACCCAGATTTTCGGACCAAAATTTTCAAAAATTTTTTAGATTTTTTTGCCTTAAAATTGTTCCTAGGGCAACTGGAAACATGTTTTATATGTTTAAACTGCCATTTTAGCTGTATTTGTTTCAAAATTGAAGCAAAAAAACGAGCAAAAATCACGATTTTTGTCAAATTTTGCCATCAGTGGCCTTCCAGAATTAGCCCATATCTCCAGACCCCCTGGGGGTGTAACCTTGAAATTTGGGCCTGGAGGTCCCTAATATAATTCTAATGAAAGCCCGAAAGTGGCAGCTCTTCAGCGTTTTCGGTTTAGCATCTAAAATAAAAAGTTTGACTGGGGGGGTAGATTCCCCCCCCCCCCCCCTACCAAATAGGGTTAACTGGTGCTTACGTAGATATTTGATGAAATCGAGGCTGCTGGTGCTTATAATATAAGAACGTGTACTGCTTTGAGATTATGTTATGCTTGACAGCTTCTAATAAATTACTCTGGGCAAAAATAATTAGATTTTTTTTGTTCCGCCTGCGGAATGGAAGAATTTTACTTCAAACTCCTTTAAGTTGTAACAGCACAATAGGTCTGGATTTTTGTTATTCTGGTTTTTACATGGGGGTTTGCTGAAGTATCTCTATTCATAGCTGAATATTTCTAGAATGCTGGGGGTTTTTTATGTGGACATTGATACTAATTGATACTGCTTGACACGTGAAGTGATGTTTTTATTTAATGGCAAAAGAATCATTCATTCAAGTGGTCAAATCTGCATGAGTTGGCATAGATGATATCAGTAAATTGGTGAAATTCTTTTTAATTTTTCCCTATCATGGGCAACCACATTTCCAGCAGCTCTTTGACTGAATCTACTTTTAATTTGCAACTTAATTCTTTTGGAAATACTATGCCAGTAGTAGGTGCGCGAATTATCGCAAGACAAATTTTCCTGGAAGCTGCCAAATCTCGCTATTTCGTTGAAGTCTCTCTGAATAAAGTAAAACAATATGCGAGATTGTGTGTTTGTGTAAACCTTTGCCACATAAACTTTTGTGAAAACAACCAAAACTGGTGAATTCGTGAAACTCTCTCCAAATGAAGTCAAACAGATGCCTTCCTGTCTGCATTAGACAAGCTGTCTTCATTCTCATAGGAAGTTTGTTTGTGGCAAACTCGTCTTGAGCAGGAAATGAAAGTCTCTCTCCTTCTAGGAAATACAATTCCCACTTGTAAGAGATGCCATCAGAATATCGTCGTTACTTCGGAATTTGCTGCGTGATAAATTTCCAACTGAAGAATTTATTGACGCCATTGGTGAACGATTGGTGAGTGTCATGGAAAGATTTTGAATTTGCTTATGTTTCTTGTCCACTTTATATGGGTCAGATATGCTCTGGCATTTACCAAAGAAAATATGATTCTGTTGTTAACTCTGGGTTTGAGGTAGTGTCAAATATACAAATATGAATTTTTTTCTAACATGTATCTCAAATAACTTTTCTGCTTGGCAGAAACAACTCTAGAAGAGAGAGATGTTTGAATATACTTTCTCATTAGTGCCTTCCTGTGATCTGACCCTGACTCGCAGCTGTTTTGTTCGCTCCTCATACTCGCAAAATCATTAGACGCAGAATTGAGGAGAGTGTTCCAGCAGCGAAGGTTAAAGTTGCTGGCTATTACAAACCAGACCCTGGATGGCCTAGGCTGCTGCATGAATCAAGGGCACTAGGCCTTACTTGCTCGGTATCAAAACTTGATTTGAGCCAAGGCTGTGAGCATGCTTTTGATGACCAGGCTACATCTGGCCTTCCTACAAGACTCTCCACGATTGTAAATATATACGTGCTTGCATTGGGTCTTGCACGAAGGCCAGGCTAAATTTGAATCAATTTTCAAATTCTTTCTCAGACACTATTGAAACTTGTCTTAGGTTTAGCTATTCCTTCCAATGTGCCATTTTTCAAATATTTTGATTGTTCACTGTTAGGGTTGTTATTATTATGGTTTGATGTCTTGAATTTTTGTAGTGTTGTTGCAATTTTTTAACTACTTGTTTGAAAGCAGTCCATACTGATTGTTCATATTTCTTGAACGGGAGACTCCATGGTGATTTCCTGACCGCAGAGTAACATATCTATTCTATTGCCTACTAAAAGCTGTTTGACTGGGTATTGTCACCCCCCTTGAGCATGTAACAGCTCGACTGGACTGATTGATGGAAGCAGAAGTGGGCAAAATGCTCTTGGTATGTTTTTGGACTCCCACTTTAGCGGAAGAGTCCCATAAAATGACGTCCGTCCTTCTGTCCATCCTTCTGTCACCAATGCATGTTCCTCGATAACCAACCGCTCAATGAATTTTTCTGGAATTTCATGTGAAGGTGACAGTTCCTAATGATGAAGCCGGAATGAAGAATTTTTTTGTTCGGCTTCCAGGTTGTAGTTTATGCCCAGAAATAACCATTTATACGTTTTTTTTCTAAGTATTTCAAGATCCATTCGTTACTTTACTGTAATTTTTGGTGTGAAACTTCAGGGCAATAGCAGTTACAGGGTTGCCACGTCTGCCGAGAATGTCTGGAATTTGATTTGAGTCTGGAAAAGTCTGGAAATTGTCTGGAATTTGGAGTTATGTCGGGAAAATGTCTGGAGAAGTCTGGAAAATCATCAGTGAAAAGCAAGAATCTATTTCTCTAGACTTTTCAATGCAGAGCATTTTTAACTCAAACAATGAATCGAAAATAAACATGATAAAACAATTTAAATTAAGGTCAGAGTCACGAAGTGAAGCTTCCTACATAGCATTTGTTGACGAAAAATGATTGTGGTTGAACTTCACCATAGAAAAGACGGAGTAAAATATAGTAACACCAGACATATATAGTCTTCTCTGTTAATGGGTGTCCAGGAAGTTCAAGAGCGTGCCGTTCTTCTTCGCGGGCTACATAAATCTCTAAGCTGCTTCACTGTCACTGTTCTCCTTCAACTGTTGATAGAGGTCCACATAAATTTTCGTAGCAAGTTCTTCCTTGCATACCAACATGTCGTAGCGATGACATCAATCTGAAGGTAAAAAATAAACAAAATAAGATCAAAGATAATTTCAGATATGCATTGCATCAAGGCATGTAGCCATGAAAATCTTAGCAGTTTCATTGCAAACAAGACAGTTTTATCCTCTTCAAATTTACTCCACAGCACGATGATCAACTTTGAATTTTCCAAAAGTCAGCATTGTTCAACTCGAGCAATTTTGATCCCCTTTCTGAACTCAAATACATTTTTAAAGATAATGAGTGCAGATATCAATCCCACATTGGAACAAGTTTGTGGAAGATATTGTTTTGTAAACATTGTTTACCTTATAAGCTGAGTTCCGAAATCGGCCTTTGTGACAACATTTCTGTTATGACTCCACGCAGAGATCCAAAATTTTCTCGCTTTTCAATCCAGAGACCAGAAAAATTGAGGAATGATTGATTTAAGGTACACATTCCATTTGTCATATGATACTCTTCGTATTCTGAGTCACTGTTGTCATAAGCTTCAGACCTGAAAACAATCAGTTATCTTGGCTAGCAACACCAATATTTGTGATTAACTTAAGTGGTGCAATCAAAATCAGCTCTCGGCACAATCTGCAGAAAAGGATCAGTTGATACAGGAAAGTATCACTAGAAACTTTTAGGTCTCAGCTGATAGGTTTAAGAATCAGTTAAAGGTTCTTATGCATCAGTTGAAACTCTTGAGGGATATTCTAAATTCTCTAAAAGGGTAAACACTTCAAAAAGAATCAGTTGATATTTAGACAGGAAGCATTATATGATACTATCTGAGTTTCGGTTTCATTTGAAACCACTAGGACTTTCAGTGTATGCACTAATGTCAAAGAATCAATTGTTTCATATTGTTTCGAGAATACCAAGTTTCTTTCAATGCACAAATATTTGAAAATCTGAAGGATGCAGCTGTGTACACATCAAATGAGTTGCGTTGTAAAATGGTGGTAGTTGAAATGGATGCCTTGAAGAGAAAGTGTGATAAAAAGGAAGACCAATTGAGTATTCTAAGAATGAGGGCAAAGACATTGCACGAGAAAACAAAGAAATTCAGCGCCTAGACTCTTGTAATCATTAGATCTAAGATTTTTCGTTTGTTCAAGAGAAAAGTGACCTTCGTACAGAAAATTGCGTAGTAGTGTTCGTTATGTCTGAAAAGATATTAATTTTTTCCTGAATTGTCTGGAAAATTAATATAGTTTTTACCCAAAAGTCTGGAAAAATCGTACCATTATCCATGCAATGTCTGGATTTTGGTTCTTGAAATACCTGTGGCAACCATGAGTTATATGTTATGGACCACGTGTCATATCTGGGAAAACGCTCGTCTGGCTTGCTCATGGCAATTTATATACCTCCGAAAATTTTCATGATTCTGTCCAAATATGTCAAGAATGGTTCATCCAACTTTTCATTTTTTCTGTGAATATCAGGGCTAACTCTCTCCATGCTATGAACGCATGCTATGTCTGAGAAAAATCTCGTTTGTCTTGCACGTGGCAATTTATGTTCGAAAAGGGCGATTTTCATGTTTTTTTCCAAGTATGTCGAAAACGGTTCATTGGATTTTTGTCATTTTTGGTATGAATATTAGGGGCACCTCTACGCATGTTTTAAATCATGTATCATATCTCCAGAAAATCTGCTTTGGCTTGTGGGTGGCAATTTATGTCCAAAAATAGAGATTTTTAGATTTTTTGTCCAAATCTGTCGTGAACAGGTCATCCGTTGATTGTTATTTTTATTGTGGTTCTTCCGGGAAACTTTGCGTATGTTATAAACCATGTGCAATGTCTTTTGAAAGTATTATTAGGCTTGTGGGTGGCAATTTACATCCAAAGCTGGCTCTTTTCTGGGTTTTTAAAAAAATGTTTTTTAATGGTTCATCCGCTTTTTGTCATTTTTAGGGGCAACTCTGTTATGAACCGTGTGTAGTATTTGGAGAAAATCTGGTCAGGCTTGCAGGTTGTAATTTACCTCCGAAAATGGCTATTTTTAAGGTCTTTTCCTAATATGTCAAAAATTGTTTGTCCATTTTTGTCATTTTTCAGTGCGGATCTTACAGGCGACATAGCTTATGTTATGACTCATAACTTATATCTTGGGAAAATGTTATTCAGTGTGCAGGTGGTAATACCGTAAATGGTGAAATAAGCGCCTGGGGCGCTTATTTAAAAATTGCTTCTTGACGGGGGAGCTTAATCGGCAGGGGCGCTTAATTGAGTAGGGGCGCTTATTAAATTGTGATCAATACGTCAAATTTGGTTTTTAACTTTATGCCGTTCCGACGAACTTTTGAAAATAAAAACTACAAATGTTCTCATTTTGAAATGAACTTTGAAGAGTCGAAAGTTGCAAAACTTCCTTAATTGAAGTGACTTCTATGAACCATTAGTACACCTTTATCACTATAATAGTAGTACTAACCACTCCGTACTATGTCAAACATTGTACTCACAACATTATAATAGTTGTTTTGCGCAAACGTAACGGTTCTAAATAAGCGCCCCTTTTTGTGTTGAGGGGGCACTTAGTAAAGCAGGGGCACTTTTTCGAAAAAATTCTTCTACCGTGGGACACTTATTTGCAAGGGGCACTTATTCGGCAGTGAGTGCTTATTTCCTATTTTCAGGGTTTTTGGACTCCCGCTTTAGCGGAAGAGTCCTATAAAATGAGATCTGTCCGTCCGTCCTTCCTTCCGTCCGTCCTTCCTTCCGCCCGTCCTTCCGTCTGTCCGTCACCAACGCATTTTCCCAGATAACCGCTCAATAAAGTTTTCTGAAATTTGGTGTAAAGGTGACAATCCGTAATTGACGAAAAGTGATGGAGCCAGAATTTTGAAAAAAAATTTTTGTTCAACTTGCAGGTGGCAATTTATGCCCAAAAATGGCCATCTTGAGGGTTTTTTAACAATATTTCAAAATCTATTCACTACTTTTTTGTGGTTTTTGGTGTGAAACTACAGGTCAATAGTGGTTATGCTGTGGACCACGTGCCATATCTGGGAAAACTCTCGTTCAGCTTGCAGGTGGCAATTTATACACTTCCTAAAAATGCTTTTTTCATGGTTTTTTCCAAATAAGTCAAAAACTGTTCGTCCGATTCTTGTCATTTTTGGTCTGAATATTAGGGGCAACTCTGCGTATGTTTTGAACCATATGCCATGTCTCCTCACAATCTCGTTTGGCTTGCGGGTGGCAATTTATGTCCAAAAATGGCGATTTTCAGGTGTTTTTTGCACGCATATTATGAACGGTTAATCTGTTTATTGGTATTTTTGATGTGAATATTTGAAGCAACTGTATGCAAGTTATGAACAATGTGCCATGTCTCCTGGCAATCTCGTTTGGTTTGCAGGTGGCAATTTACACCAAAAGATTGCATTTTTCATTGTTTTTTCCAAATGAGTGAAAAAGTTTTCATCTGATTCATGTCATTTTTGGTTTGAGTATTAGGGGCAACTCTGTGTATATTTCGAACCATATGCCATGTCTCCTGGCAATCTTGCTTGACTTACGGGTGGCAATTTATGTCCAAAAGTGGTCATTTTCAGGGTTTTTTTCCAAATATGTCATGAATGGTTTATCCGTTGTTTGTCATTTTGGTGTGATTCGCAGTGGCCTCTCTGCGTGTGTTCTGAACCTTGTGCTGTGTCTAAGGAAAATCTTGTTAGGCATGCGGGTGGTAATTAATGTCAGATAATGGTTATTTTCGGGTTTTTTTCCAAATTTGTCAACAATGGTTTATCTTATCATTTTTGGCATGGATCATAGGGGCAACAAAGCATATATTATTATGACCCATGCTTTGCATCTTGGGAATATGTTTTTCTTCGGCATGCTGATGGCAATTTATGTCAATAATTGCTGTTTTAGAGTTTTTTCGTAATGTTTCAAGAACTCTTCATTATGTTTTTGTGATCTGTGGTGCAAAACATATGGCTGATGTGTTATTCTCTTCTTTGATCTGACGTGGAGATTCTCAGTTAAGTTTGCGGGAGTCCACTAATTATGTGACTTGTTTCAAAATATTTTAAGAGCTCTTTGTCAGTTTTTGTCATTTTTGGTTTCAATCTTATTGC
>JAOBRC010776338.1:0-10114 GCA_027575255.1 Scolionema suvaense | reverse complement strand
ACCATAATTCGAAAAAAATGCCAACATACTTTTTTCACTTCTACAACACCTACTTTGAGCTTTTATGGAGAAAAAATTCTTTAGACAGATCAGTCGCACGGATTTTCAATTGCCCCCGCACTATATTATTGCACCTGTTGTGACCCTTCTTGGAGATAGTCTTTGAAAAGGGTTAACTTGTTTAATGCCTTTTCTTAGATATAATCCCTGTACCATCTCGACTATTGTCGCCATCTGCACTGAAAGGGGAAGGAACAATCCCAGTCAGGAGCTTAGCATTCACCTTCAAAAATATGAATTATAAAAATATGTACGCTGAAAAGCCCTCTGAACTTCGTTGGAATTGCTTATTCAGTTGTGTTAGCTAGAATGTCACTTTACAGCTTTTTCACTTACATCGTAAAAATTGTTTGAGTAAAACAATACTAAGCTTCTGTCGAAATTGTCCGATTCTTTAAAAAAAAAAAAGAGCAGTGCTGTCAAGCTTTTTGCATTCCTCATCCTCAGTCGAAGAAATATTGCTTACTTGACTGAGAATAACTCACTCAATATACAATGTGCATCCAACCTTAATAAAAGCAAAGCGAATGAGCTTGTGAGCCGCCTTGTAAAAATTTATCAGAAACATTGATAACAGATACTGGTCAGGTTGATTCGAAAAGTCGCAGCTTGCAACCCTACCAGATCAAGGTGGCTGAACTGGGTTTGAATGACATTATCCACAGTTTTGTGCTTTAAATGCTAAAAAATGCTAAAGGAATATTGTTGAGTTCGATCAGTTATTTTGTGTGAAAAATTCATGCAGATATAAGTTTTGGCAATTTGCCTATTTCTTCATACTTTGGTTTTAGCTAATTAATTACTTGTAAGCCAACAGTTTCATGAACTGAAAAAGCAGACTACATTAAGAACCAAAACTTAGGCATTTTAAATTGTCGGGCAAAAAGAATTTCTTAAAAAAACGTTTTGTACCAAAAACAGGTTGCTTCGGACGAAAATTTCTATGGTTTTCTGCCAATTTTCAGCCCTTTAAAAAGTAAAATACCTCCTTCAAGATTTAAGTCTGCTTACTCTACATCCTTGGTTTCAGGCAGCCATTCTCTAGAGCTAAGAATGGAATCTTTAAGTGACACTGTCCTGTTTGTATCTGTCACATAGGAATCCACAGGAAACTTTAATTTTTGGACTCCCGCTTTAGCGGAAGAGTCCTGTAAAATGAGATCTGTCTGTCCTTCCATCCTTCCCCCACCAACGTATTTTCCCAGATAACCGCTCAATGGATTTTTCTGAAATTTGACGTGAAGGTGACAATCTGTCATTAAGGAAAATTGGTGGAGCTGGAATTTCAAAAAAAAAATTTTGTTTTGCTTGCAGTTGGCAATGTACGCCCAAAACGGCCATTATTAGTGTTTTTTTCAAAATATTTGGAGCTCCGTTCGTCACTTTTTTGTAATTTTTGGTGTGAAACTTCAAGGCAGGAGCAGTAATGTTATTTATATCTGGGAAACTCTGGATCTGCTTGCTGGTGGTAATTTACGTCCAAAAATGGTGATTTTCAGAGTTTTCTCCAAATGTATCAAAAACGGTTCACCGATTTTTGTCTTTTTTATACTCTTTGGGGCAAGTCCGTGTATGCCTTAACTCTATCCCTACTGGGGGAGCGGATTCCGCCCTCCCTACCACATTTTCTACCGCTGTTGCTAAACCGCTGAACCAGAATGCTATGAAACTTGGTGAGTTTTCATAGAATTTACTCGCCTACAGCAGGTGCTTTGTTTTGGGCGATTGGAGGCAAATTTGATGTGTGATGTCATCAAAAAGGCATTTTTCCCCCTATAAGCTATGTTTAACTGGTTTGAACAGGTAAGTAAGATCTTTTCATAGCCTTTTCGATGTTTTGGACAGGGCTCGGACCAATTTCCACGTATGGTGATGCACTGGTGACATAACCTTGTAAACAATACATTCCTATGGGTGACCTTGACAAATGATCACGTCATTATTGCAAAGTGCATTATTTGGGACCAAACTTTATATCATTGTGTTCCTCACATATGGGCCTTGTTCATAACAAGTTTCATGCTTATTGCTTATTGGAAACAAAAGTTAACGAGGCAGGATCCCCTCCCCCCCCAGTTCTGAGGAGCCCAAAAAAGCCCAGTAGGGATAAGGTCAAACTATATCCCATGTCTCGGGAAAACCTCGTTAGGCTTGCAGGTGGTAATTTGCATCCGAAATTTGCTATTTTTAGGGTTTTTGTCCAGTCGTGAATGGTTCATCCGTTTTTCGTCATTTTGGTGTGATTCTTAGGGGCAACTCTGCATACATTATTAACCATGTGTTATGCGTGGAGAAAATCTCGTTAGGCTTGTGGGTAGTAATTTATGTTTGAAAATTGGCTATTGTCATTGTTTTTCTCAGTATGTCATTCACGGTTCATCCTCTTTTTATCAGTTTTGCTGTGATTCTTAGGAGCAACTGTGTGTATGTTATGAATCCTGTGCCATGTCTGGAGAAAATCTCGTTAGGCTTGCGGGTGGTAATTTATGTCCGAAAATGGCTATTTTCAGGATATTTTCCAAACAATTCTGCCAGAAACAGTTGATCCTTCTTTGTTATTTTTGGCATGAATTTTAGGGGCAAGTCTGCGTATGTTATGAACCACGTACCATGCCTGGGGCGAATCTCATTAGGCTTGCGGGTGGTAATGTTCACCTCAAAATGTCTATTTTCGGGGGTTTTTTCAAATATGCCAAAAACAGGTCATCCATTTTTTGTCGTTTTGGCATGGATCCTAGAGGCAACATAACTTATGTTGTGATCTATGCGTTACATCTTTGGAATATGTTTAGCATGTGGGTGGCAATTTTTATCTATTTTGACTATTTTGGGGGGTTTTAAAATATTTCAAGGTACTACATCAGTTTTTTGTCATTTGTGGTGTGAATGTTATGGCTTGTGTCTTATTTTTTTGTTTCATCTGACACGAAGATTCTCTATTAAATTAGTGGGAGTCCACTAATTCTGTGACTTTTTTATCAGAAGTTTGAAGGTTCTGCTGGGAGAATGTGAATCTAGTGTATGTTTTTAAAGAGTTATGTAAAATGTTTTGATTTTGCTTGCAGATGGGAATTCATTCACAAAATTGCCGTTTGTAGGGTTTCTCCAAATATTTCAAGATGCAATTACTACGTTTTTGAATTTTTTGGTATAAAACTTTATATCAATAACTGTAGTTATGTTTTGGGCCATGTTTCGTGTCAAAGAAACTCTTGCAGGTGTTTTTTCTCATTATCTCACAAGCACTAGTTTTCTGTTAGTAATTTTAGTATTTTTAATCTTAGAGTTAGTATTTGTGGTGCAGAGGGTCATAGGATACGAATCATTGAAAACTGTTGTTAGGTCTGGGTGATAGAACCGGAACTGGCCAAAATAGCCCTTTTGCTGTTTTTTTTTAGAAGAACCCTTGGTGTGAGCTGTAGGGACTACACTACATAAGTTATGAACCATGCGTCATATCTAGGGGAAATCTCATTTGGCTTGTGAGTGGCTATTGACTACTGTTTTTATAATGCATCAAGAAGGCTTTTTTGGTGTGAGTCTTAGGGTCAACACAAATCATGTTATGAACCACTGGTCATATCCGGCGGGGAAAGTCTTGTACATTCTTAGAACGAAGATCATGAATGTAGACATGCATTAGGCAATTAATGTCACGCTCGGACCCGAGGCTAGGTGGGCTTGTGAGCCCAGGACGTTATTGTACTAGTCCATGGAACTCAAATATTTGTTTAGTTTAGTATCTCCTATTCTCTGTAATAAGATAGTGTTATGAGGCACAGTCATGTGGCAAAAGACCAGTAATTTATAGCTTCGCATCATTTTGTAGACCTCCACATCGCATGAAAACTCAATACAGTTCTCAAGAATCCGCAAACATTACTGGATGCAGAGCTGGAGCATAGCATCAAGGAAACCATTCATCTTTGTTTACTGAAGAGTACCGCTCATAGTGAAAAACGGCAGATATCCCAGTCAATCGTTAGGACCTTAGTATTGTGCAGTCGGTTGCAGTGACGACTTTTGTGTGCACACCTTTGGCTGCTGTCTGCTATGCTTCTCTCACTGCGGATTTGCGTTGAATTTTAGTGAATATTGGTGTGACGAGTCAGCATACGTCTTACTTTATTCATTTTTATTTTATGTAGGCGTTTGGAGGCATCCCTTGGCAGGTGTACTTCCAGAGGGTACTGTCATCAAAATCAGCAACATACGCGCAGTTTCTTTCATACGCTGCTGCATTTGGTTGTATCATAATGGCAGTGCCAGCTATTCTGATTGGTGCTATTGCCAAGTCTACAGGTAAGAAGTGCATGATGTATAAATTTTGTAATGCTTATGGGCAATGATAGGCTCTACCGGCAACTTCAGCTTTGGATCTAATTGTGTTCATACCATTCAAATATGTTTAGATATACATGACTTTTTGATGATGTCAGTTTTGACGTTGCGGCATCCCATGTCATCTGATTTGCTTTACCAGAAGAGTCCTATTGAATGATGTCTGTCTGTCCGTCTATCCGCTAGTCCGACTGTTCCTCAGTAATGCTTTTTGGACTCCCGCTTTAGCGGAAGAGTCCTATAAAATGAGATCCGTCTGTCTGTCCGTCTGTCTGTCCGTCCGTCCGTCCGTCCATCTCCAACGCATTTTCATCAATGATTGTTTCTGAAATTTGGTGTGAAGGTGGCAATCTGTAATTGAGGAAATGTGCTGGAGCCGGAATTTTGAAAAAAATTTTGTTCGGCTAGTAGGTGGCAATTTATGCCCGAAGATGGCCATTTTTAGGGTTTTTAAAGAATATTTCAAATCTGTTGATTATTTTTTGTGGTTTTTGGTGTGAAACGACAGGACAATAGTAGTTTTTTCTGTGGACCATGTGTCATATCTGGGAAAACTCTCGTTCTGCTTACAGGTGGCAATTTATACCCGTCCAAAAAGGCACTTTTCTTGGTATTTTCCAAACGTCAAGAACTGTTCATCCGATTCTTGTCATTTTTGGTGTGAATATTAGGGGCAACTCTACGTATGTTTTGAACCATGTTCTATGTCTCCGGACAATCTCATTTGGCTTGCAGTTGGCAATTTACGACAAAAAATTTTGGTTGTCAGTTTTTTTCCAAATATGTCATGAACAGTTCATCCGTTCCTTGTGATTTTTGGTGTGATTCATAGGGGCCTCTCTGCATATGTTATTAACCATGTGCCGTGTCTGTGGAAAATCTTGCTTGGCTTGCGGTGGGTAATTTACGTCAAAAATTGGCTATTTTCAGGGGATTTTTTCCGAATGTGTCAACTATGGTTTGTCTTCTCGTTTTTGGCGTGGATCTTAGGGGCAACAAAGCATATATTATGACACATGCTTTGAGAATATGTTGTTCTTCAGCATGCGGGTGGCACTTTATGTCAATAATGACTGTTCAGAACTCTTCATTACGTTTTTGTGATTTGTGGTGCAAATCTTATGGCTTACATGTTATTCTCTTTTTTGATCTCACGCGGAGATCTTTAATTAAGTTTGCGGGAGTCCACTAATTATAGGACTTGTTTTGTCTGAACTTTTGGAGCGTTCTTTTCTCCCTGAGACTTCGTGGATCATCGCTGCTGCAAAAGACTGTGACGATCATAGAGTAAACATAAATTTAACATTAAATCTTTTTTACTCTCTGGCCTGTGAATAAGTAGATGAATTCTGCGAGTAAGTTGCAGGGTGGTACTGCTTTACATTTCACTGTTTTTAATGTAGCCGCATAAAGAAAAATCCACAATGGGGGTGGGGTGGTATTTTCGTTCAAAAAATACATGGAAATTAAGTTGTTGAGATACATTTTTACATTTCAACGAAGCACTGTTTTCTGCCTTGTGCGCCGAAAATGATGAGTGACCTGGACATTACCGCTAGTTTGCCTTGTACTTTGCGTATGAGTATGGTGTAATGCAGGGAAAACCAAGGAACTGTGATCTCTTTTCTATGTCTTGAGTCTTGGTACTACGACGTCCTGAGAGACTAATTAATATAGCAGGCTGAAACATTGTCTTAAAAATACTAAAAACCTTTTTTGTCTTAAAAGACATCTACCACACCCAAACAGTTTACAGGTTACGGCAATTATATGTTCAATATGGTTTGCATAGTTATTTCAAAATATTTTGTCGACACATCGGACTGCTCTATGTGTGGAACGAAATTGTGTTGATAAGAGAGAATGAGATAAATACTTCGTCTTCAACGGCTTGGTACATATTCAATTTTAAATTGCTTAATCGTTGTTCATATCGTGTTTAGTTGATTGATTTTTCACATTTGCTCTTTTTGTTTCCTCTGTACGTTCTTTATGTCATTCCTCTTAGACTAGCTTTGTCGCTTTTCTCTGAAATCCAGAAACAAATGTACCGCTCGTCACATTTCGTGTTTGGTAGATACCTTAGTCCTTTCAAATTTCGACTGCCTCTAATTTGCAAAATAGATGACTAAATTCTACAATTAGATATGATTCAATCTAGATATTGTCTTCAGTGGATGACACAATGATAAGAATTGAGAGCGCATGAACAAGGAAATTGAATAGGATTTATTCAAAAGCATCTAAATAACGTTTTATAAGGTATCTGTAGAAGTGAGGATCCAAAGAAGGAGTGTGTGGAGGAAGCTTATGTTGTTCCTTAAACCATTTCTCTGTCCCCCAGTAACTCATTCTTATATTCTAATGCACGCCTGCCTTCCGTAAAATTTCAAATACCTCCATCTAATATTTGTAGAGGTAACATGGTTTGAGTTTCTAACAAAGCTTTAGCTGAAAAGATGGGTGATGGAGGGGAAAGAGGCGTTTAGCCGAAAATTAAATGGAGCGAAAGTGCACATTGAAGGGGGCGAAAATTAAAGGCAGCCAATTTTGAAGGCAGGCGAAATTTGAAGGGGCTAAGGTAAATCTGATGAAATAGACTATGTTAGTCTACATTCCTCTCTTTTTCAGATTGGTCGGCGCTGCACGAATCCAACATAACGAGTTCTGATCTGATTGTAAATGGCTCGATTGCTGACATGCGCAAGACTCTACCTGCTGTTTTACAGTATCTCACGCCCACGTGGGTATCCTTCTTTGGGTTGGGTGCTGTTTCTGCTGCTGTAATGTCATCTGCTGATTCATCAGTTTTATCTGCCTCGTCTATGTTTAGCTATAACATCTACAAGTTGATCTTCCGACAGAAGGTAAAACATTTGACTGTAACTGAACTGTGCTATTCCGTAATATTCTCCCGCAAATTTTGGTCAAACCCTTTTTAAAGCATTAAGTTTCAGTACAAATGGTATCTACTTTGGTTGAAAAAAGGTTGTTTTAAAGACCCGTTGTACTCGTCAGCTCTTTGAATTTGCGGCAGGTTTCCCAGACAGCTAGTCTTCTGTTCAAATTCTAGCTGTACCTTACAGCTGTACATCTGTACCTTTTTATTTTCGCAGCGACTTAGTACCTTCCCTTGTCCTGAAATATTGGAACTACAAAAGCCTAAGTTCATTTTGGTTGTTGTATATATTCTATATGCTGTTGTGTTTCTATATGCTATTGAATGCATACTAGTCGATCTATTTCAATCATGCTTATTTTTTCTGCAGGCAAGTGACCGTGAATTGATCTGGGTGATACGGATCGGTATATTTGCTGTTGGTGCCCTTGCAACAGTGATGGGACTGACGATCAAATCTATCTATGACTTGTGGGTGCTATGTTCTGATCTGGTCTTCGTAATACTCTTCCCTCAACTGCTCTGTGCTGTCTACGTCCCCTTCGTGAATACAGTTGGTTCCGCTGCAGCGTTTGTCGTTGGCACATTTCTGCGGATCAGCGGAGGGGTATCTGCGTTGGGCGTTCCTGTCCTCATCAAGTACCCTTTTTATGATGACGTCGATGGTCAATTATTTCCTTTCCGAACTCTTGCTATGATATGCTCGCTGATTACGCTACTTCTTGTCTCGTTTACCTTTAACTTCATTGTGAAAGGAAGAACTGCTGAGTTGACTGAGAAAGATCCAAGTGTCGAAACGAAAGGCGAGGTTTTGGGTCTTCAATATTTAACTCACAAAACGGATACCTCTGATGAATCGACGCCATACTTGGTGAAAAGCGAGCATTCGGGTAGTATGACCAGTTTCAGTGGTATTCCTGCTTCAGATAACTACGGTGCTGTCAATCATAATCAGGCGTCTGCCTCCGCCGATGCAACAGCAAGCGATTCTGTTGTGACTAACTCACTAGCTGACGCTTAAATCCACTAAGGATTTCCTTAGAGAAGCTGTATCGGAGATATTATTATAGGTGGTACGTTTTGTCCATTCTGGATAGCTATTCGCCTTCTGGGTATATTTTGAAATTCTTAGGTGAAAACCATCACTTTTAAACTTCCGTTGCGAACTGTAGACTTTGCTAACGGTCCTCCTATGCCAAAACTACTGGTACTATATTCTTCGAGTTGTGCGATAGGGTCAGCAAAGTTTGATGTCTTTTCGGGAGGAAATTATTTGCAGAATTTACTATTGCGATTTTGACCTTGTTTCGCAAAACATTCTTCTGTAAAACATGCTAGTAGTTGGCCAATCGCAAAAATTTCTTCCGCAAAATTTTTATATTGAGGCAATCGCAAAATTTATTCCGCAAACTTTTCAAAAAAGAAACATTTTAAGTATCAAGCAGTCCATTTGGAGCCATAAAATCTTACTTTTTGTAGTTCTTTGACGCTATAAAGACCCGCTTACAGCTTTCTCAGTCTTGCGATCGTCTACCTCTTCCATTGCAAAAATTAACATAGAACACTCAATCGCACAAATTTGTTCTGAAGCTAAAAAAACAGCTTTCAATTGCGAAAATTTGTTCTGCGAAATACATCTTTTTTGGAAGACCGAACCGCAAAAATTTTTTCCGCAAGGTAACCTGCCATATCGAATCTTCAATTTTCAGAAATAAGCCTCAAAATTAGGTCTATGCCATTCTTAGCTTGTTCTTAGCCCAAATTTACTTAATATGACTGCAGAGGCGTGACCTGAACATACACTACGAGTTGCATAACTGTCAAACTGCATCTGCCACGCTATGAAATCGATTGAAAACCATACATATAGATCATGTTTTTCCCCCCAATCAATGCCTGGCGTTTCTTATGTTCCTATCTTTTAACTCTCTAAAGCCTGGTTCTAATAAACTTTGCTCTGAAAGGGAGAGAGACCATATTTGGTGTAGTTGTTGCTATTTTCCTGCGTTCTTGTCCTTTTTACCCAGTGTGAAAGAACTCCATCACACCTATTAACTTTAAGCAGTAGAATATGCGGGTATCAAATCATTTCCATGGCTACCATGTCGCTCGGTCTTATTGGTTTCTAAAGAGTGCTTATCTATAGTTTTTGTATGTATATATTTTGCGTCATTGTATTGTCCCTTTAATTATATACTACGTAGAGCCTTATTCGCTTGGGCGGTATCTTACCTCCAGAAAATGTACGCCTAGAAGAACTAGAAAACTAAACGGTGTCACTAGATCATGAAACTTCTTTCGCGGAAGTCTGCACCAAGTGTATTTTGCCAAATTTTCGGTGGATTTCTTGTCACCACCGTGGTCAGGACGCAAGATCAACAATAACAAGGTTGTCACATCCTAACAATAGTTACCCGTATAACATTAGGAGAAAGTTTATCCAAAAAATTTCGCGAGTTTTCGACCTCGCGAAAGTTTGTCTCGCGAAAGTTTCTCCGAATAAAACAGTTAGCGCTTGTTCATTTTATGTTAATATCGGTTTGAATTAGCTATAGGTGTAATTTTAGTGACAGTAAATTAAGTGTATGTTATTATTTTTTTATCTTGCAAAATGAATTCGATTTTGGAACTGATTACGTCGGAGATTTTTTATGGATTTTTAAATCATTTTATAGTTGATACGTTATAGAATTTATATACTTTATGTCGTTTAAACAGATGGATATAGTTGATGATAAATTATTTTGATAGATAGTTTGGTGGAAATGTTGTATTTATCACATCTTGTGAGTTTTTAAAGTCGTCCTTGCGTGG
>JAOBRC010776227.1:0-10114 GCA_027575255.1 Scolionema suvaense | reverse complement strand
ATTCATGTTTGTGTAGTCCATTAGGCTTCAAACTTGGCAGGAATAAAGAACAAGATGTAAACTTTGTTTGACACAAAGAAACATAATTTATGATATCATTATTAGCAATGACGTCATAATTTAGGGATCTGGGACCACAAGTCCGCAAACTTTCGAAAAAGTTCCGGAAAAAACTTTTTCCTCAAAATTCCTTGGAAACTCATTAAAAATAACTAAAATAATATAAAAATGTCATTTCGTGCCAAAATTTAGCCAAAATTGGTCTGAAACCTCGAAAAGTACGTAAATTCACCTATAAAATGGACACAGGTCACTCTCGAGAAAAGTTCAATATCTCGGGATCCGCTGCAAACAACAAGCTGAAATTTGGTCACAACATGGCTAACAAAATTATATGAAAAGTCGCCAAGTCACAGAGCTATAGCAAGTACCGTTTCAGCGGTATAAAGCATTTTCTACGAGGGGGCCAATTTGACCCTCCCCCCTCCCCCTTCCCGGCCAACTGGGGTTACAGCGAGAGTCTTTGTTTGTGAAGTGTGTTTCCTTTTGCCCTCATCACGAAAGGGCATGACCAAATACATGTGAGACAACCAATGTTCACTCCAGTAAAGTTTGAATACTTCACTGTGAAGTCTAGCCAAAGACATTACAATCTAGATTATATCCTTGAACAGTCCTTGCGTCTTTCTATCAATACTGTTGACATAGCATCACTTCTAGCTAGTTATAGAGCCTTAGTGCAACTGTTAGTCACTCCAGCCTAAGTGGCTTCAGAAGATCAATCTTCGTTGTATGCCTTGCTTGCATATGTTAAAAGTGGTAGCCTCTGCTGTGGCAGAGGTTCCCAGTGCAGTAGTGAGCTGTAAGGCATTGGTTCAATTCTTCTATCTTTGCATTTGCTAGACAATGTTTTTTTTTTTGGCAGTATTGTGGAAGTAGGGACTGTTATTGGGATTCAATTTGTTTGTTGGTTTTTGTGGGGGGTTTTACATTGTTTCTTTCTTTATTAAGTTTTCTGATATTTTTGTTTGTGATAGTTCTGTTTCCGGTTTTCAGTAGTTTTTTTTTTCTTAGCCCTTTTGGGTGCTATGTCTTGTGCTTGGCTGCCTGTCAGTGTACCATTGGAACATGTTGAGACCACAATGAGAGTCACAAGTTTGGTTCGCAGAGACTTCTGTTGTGGTTTCATCTTGTGATTGGCATTGAATCTGTTACTGTTTAGTGTGTATGTTATCATGTTGCCCAAATGTTGTAGACAAAGTAGTGATTGGTCTAAGGCATTCATCTTATACATTTTAGACATGCATACATGTTATGCATCTCATATTGAGTTTCTGGGCTTTTTACTTATCCGACTTTGGTCCTTGCTGTCTGCATCATCGACAGTGCCCTTATACTGTTAAAAAGGGGGGGTAGAAAGAGTAAATTTGTCCCACTCTGGAATTCTATTACTCATAGTTTCATCACAACCTTGGTTTTAGTTCCTCGTTGGACTTTTGTCTTTCATTCATGCTCCCAAAACGTGCAGAAAAAACCTTACAAAATCAATGGGAGTCAAATGGTTGTCAGTTCTTAATCTTTAGTTGAAGCTGCTTTTAATATCTTAATTATTTGGCAAAGTGCTACATATTTGCATGAAATCATGATCGGAAAATTTTGATTGTCGTTTTTCTCTTAATTTGATATGAACCCTGAAGAGGATGACCCTGAAAAACCACAATTTTCTCTGAAAAAACCCCTGAAAAAGTAGGTTGATATTTCCAAGATTGACACTGGAAACCCAGAAAATCTAAGTGAAATTTTGCTGGATACCCTGTGCAAGTTCGTCCAGAATTAACAACAATTATAGTAATAATTTAAGGTTTTTTTCCGTTTCATAGTTGTGATTCATAGACTATAACCTAGTGAAAGTCCACAAATATTATTTGCATGGTATATCTGTTTTGGCTAATTTTTATATTTCATGTTCTCAAAAAAAAGCTGAGGTAAAGGGAGCATGCAGTATTGTCATTTCTAAATGTTAAAATTGAATCATTACTGTGCACTATGCTGGTCATCAGATTCTGGTATTTGACATGTTCATTAATAGGGCCTGACACTGTCCCGGATGTTAGTATAGATTCTGCAATGTATGAGGGCATTTTGCATCAATGATTTTTAGATGCATATTGTATAATTTTTCGCAGAAACTTGCTCCCTGCAGAATTAGACCAGATATAAATGTTTCATGCCATTGCACAGGCTGTCCACACGTCCTATATTTCCCATAATTCCCATATTTCCCATTTTTTCCATATTTTGTCCTATATATTTCTTAAAATGTCCCGTATTTCCCATATATTTTTTAAAAATGCCAGTGGTGGATTTTACTTGGGGATTCTCATTTCCTTTGCAGATATCCTGCTCACTCTGGTTTGTCTCTTTGCTACGTCTTATTGTGATTCCTGACTATGATATAGTGTTGTGTAATTTTTTGTCATTGTTTGTAGCTAACTGTTCTTCTTTCCTTTTAACTGTGCAAAGGAAGTAATATTGGACAAACTTTTGAGTAGACCTGATATTCCTAATTTGTTGTTACTGTAAACACAGGGCAAGTGTTGATATGCTGGTACTGGACATGCACTGTTTTTGCGGACTTATTAAGCAACTGCCCTGAGAGTTGGTAAATAAACAAACAGTTCCTAAACAATTTACTGGGGTGATGAAAGCAGCAGACTGAAACCATTTTACGATTTTTTGGTCCTCTGGAAAACTCTTCCAATCCAGTTACTTTAAGGCCAGTAAGCTCTGTAGATTCTAAAGAACTATTTGCTATCAAAGTTGTAGGCTGTGTGCATGAATTGTCAAGTTTAGAAAGATGTTGCTAAAATTGTTTTCTTCTGTAATAATCAGTTGGGACTCTATGTCCTCTGGAAGAGATACAGTCTGCTATATGTATGTTGCTCGTTTTGCGTTTATGCTGAAAACATTTGTAAAATTTGGTGTTCAATATTTTCAGAAAAAATCATTGTTTTGTTGCTAGGGCTGGATTTTAAATGCTGTCATCTGGAAAGATGGTTTTGTCAGTTTAGATTTAATCTTTTTGTTGTATGTTTTCAAATTTCTCTCTGATCGACTATTGACTGCTTCTTTGTCGAGGGCTCACGAATCAATACTATCCTTGGGTGTTGCTGAGAAAGATGTCAGAACTAACAGTCCCACATTGTTTCCTGTTTTTCACATTTCCATCTCGAGTTCATGCATTTAGATGTACTATGCAGATACACTTCAATACAAGTGACCTGATTTTACTGGGTACCCAGAACATTTTTACACATCAGGAACTCAAACTTAGCATGCTTAAGTAAGCTGTATAAGTAAGCTGCTTACAATTCATATTATGTGGCTTGTCTAAGAATTTGTATTGCTGTCGAGTGAAAATATGGGTTGCGGCTTGCTTAAATGAATACAGTTTGGAATCTCTGATACACAATGTTGGAGTACCTAACTACTAGTATAAAGCACTGCTGAAATCAAACGTGTCCTATGGTTGCAACTTTGGCTTCTTTTCTGATAGCCCTTTTTTTCTGGAATGTGGCTGCTACACGTATTCTAGATCTGAATGATAGCGTTTGACTTGTTCTTGCTTTCGTGCTTGCCCCATACACTTTCCCACATCTGCAAAGCTTATGAAGCTGTGTTCTATTTTTCCCCTGTTTGTTATTTCGTTTGCATCGGTTTGTTTAGACGGCTCAATTGCTGCTGTCCCTCATTTTCTCTTTATGGCAAAAATCAGTGACTGCTATTTGTGAGAATTACAGGTCTCCAAATTTAAACATTACCTAGATGATGTCACTGAAGTTTTTGGTCAATCTAACCATAAAGTACCTTCATCATGGATCATTTGCATGTACTTCTTTATTATAGTGCTCTTTTATTTTCTTCAATGGATGTTTTTGTTGTGCTCACTCATCGTCAACTCACTTGATGTTATTGCTATTTTTGACTGCCTTTTGATCACCTTTTTTATTTTTCTATAAATGTGCCATTAAACATCATTGTAAGTCCAAGACTAATCATTTTTGTGCTCTGCATTAGACTATTTCTTCAAACTGTTAAATGTGCCTCATATTTGTGCCATATATTTTCTGAAAAATGATTGAAAAACCCGTATTTGCCCCATATTTTTCTCTTTGAAAGTAACATGTTTCCCATATTTTTATGGAAGTAGCTTGTGGACAGCCTGTATTACAGGAAAAGTGGGATCATCACTGCTAGTCCTTTGAATTATCCTTCTGAGCGCCTCTGCCACTGTCTCCCTGTGCTACAGCTTGGTAGGGACTATCTATTGTCTTATTTGATATTTCCTTGAGTTTATGGGATAATTTTATATTAGACTGTGTGTATGTGCTGGTGAAGAAAATACAACCCTTTTAATATTATCTCCGGCACGTAAATTTCCTGAAAAACACATTCTCCAGAGGGTCAAACGTTTTGCCCATTTCCGAGAATGAATCTGTTGCAGATTTCTGGATGCTCGTAATACTTATCCATGTACCATTAATTCTGCAGACTTATAGTTTTCTGTCATGCGTCCTGCTTGTGATCTCTGTTGGGGTAATAATACCTGTATGACCTGTGTAAGTGTTCAGCCACGTTCACAGGGTACATGTCCAGTGTAGCAAGTCACTGTGATATGTCATGGGAATGTTTTGCTTGGATAGCTTGTATTATCTGATGATGAAGTTGCAAAGATAGAACAACATGATAATCCCTATGTTGGATTATTTTTGCAGGCATTTAGTTTGACGGAGCATGGCATGTATGTTTAGATTTCTGTGAGCAGACAGGATGCACTGAACGTGCATCTGCTGTTATCCAAGCTAGTGTTTGTTCATTGTTATCCTTTTTTGTGTGGGTTGACTTACTCTTGGTTGTGTACCGGTAGTTGGAACACGTTGTCAGCTGCAGGCTATGTATCCTGAATCCAGTGGTATGGTAACTATGGTACGGGGCTGGAATGTTTTTAGCATAGCTGAATATCCCACTTGTGAACCTTAGCAGACTTCTTCATACATATATGTTTAGTATGGTATGTGTGTGACTGAAAGGTATATTTTGTAGGAGAGGTCATTTCACAGGCTGTCAAGGGATTGAAAGTACAATTGAATTTGAACATTTCCGGTTCAACTGTCTTTAAGATTTCTAGTCCTGCAGTGATCTTTCCTTATCTTGAAATCTCTACAGTCCACTTTTACTGTATATCCACTTTCAAATTCTTTACTTTCTTAACATATTTCCTTATTCGTCAGTGGAGCTTTTCATTCTCAAATTTGATAATTGCTGCTCTTATGACTCATGATACACTTGCAGTACTCATGTACCCCGCTCCCTCTTTACTTTAACACTGTCCTCTAGTTGATGCCCCTTATTAAAGAAGTTCTGAACATTTCCTTTTGCTGCACAAAGGCCGGCTTTCAAGGCTTTTTGTTTTTCTGTACACCAGAGGAAAGGGAATCATGGTGCCTGTGGAAACAGTCTATAGTATGTGTGACATCAGGACGTTGTGTGGAAAGGGAATACAAAACAAGGGACAAAATCCTGACTGGGCATGTTGTAACTGTTAGCAAACGTGGACCATGTGCTACTAGGTGGTATGATTTCTCCATGAGGTTCAATTGTGGACTGTAGTAAGGTGCTGAGCAAGTGAGGTAGAACTGACCTGACCTTGTCAATAGTCAGAAGATATGTTTCAGTTGGTGGTCAGTGCCAACTTGCAGCGAGAATGGATTGATAGAAGAGTTTGCAGTGCAGTGGTGCTGCTTAAGAGAAAAAAATGTTCGTTTTTGGAGTAGATATAAATGAACGGAGTGCATGCTGTGATAGCTACAATTGATTCTTTTATTGCTACCCAACACTGAGAATGAGATCTATAACTCCTTATGTACCTTCTAAAAAAACGGACAAACAGTTGCGTGCTGATTGTGCCGTCTGATTCTTTAATAGTTGCATGAGATGAAGAATAAATAGTTATGCTTTGTATATTTGATATGCTAGAATTGATCAAAGGACTTCTATGATATTTTTTCCTGAGAAGCCTTGCTTATGCATTTTTTGGTTGTTTGTTTGCTTTTTTGCTTGCTCTCTTTCGTTTCTTATTATATGAAACCAGTTAAATACCCGCGCAAGAAAAACGTGATGGCACTAACTCGTTGTTTATTGGTTGATAGTTCGTGTTTTGCAGACATAGTTAACAGGGATTCGTGTATGGTGATCTCTGATTTTTTATTATTGACTTTGTATTTTGCTGCATAGACAAATCTGTTTTTTCTGAGATGGATTACCGTAATGACTTGATTAAGCCCCCGGGGGCTTACTTGTCAGAAAGGATTTGGGGGATGGGGGCTTTTCCGAGGGGAGGGCCTATTTGAATGGGGGCTTATTAAATTCCTATGCCTGGGAGCCCTTCCTGGTACTGGATTGTTCGTAATTTTTTGATGACTTGACTCATAAATGAACCATTTAGTTGGCATTCTGAAAGAAATAAGAGCAAAACATGTAGAAGGGACTGGTCAACAATTATTTCAATGACATATTTCAATTTTGGTTGGTTGTGACTGGTTTTTTCAAAGGATGCAACCATTTCCTGTTGCTGGCACTTCCTAGGGTGGCATCTTATTCAAAGGTGGGGGCTTATTTGTCAGAAATTGGTTTTGGGGTGTGGGCTTAATCGAGTCTTTACGGTACTGTTCTCTTCTCCATGCAAGGGTGCTGCAAAAATTGATTTTGAATAGCTCTTAGCTTCACATTCATGTTTCGAAGCTTCTAAGAGCAGCAGTTACAAGCTGATGTTTCAATTCGTCTTTTGCCTCTTATGCAAATGTAACCATTGATCTGTATGTTGCATTTACTGCAAAACGTTTAGATTCCCATGAGATTTAAACAGCCTTGCTCTCCAACATGTTCTGTCTAATTATCTACGTGCCATTGTATTGTATTTGGTTGAATCTAAAAGTGCTACTGCAGTTATTAAACTATCTCGTTTATTATTCTGCATTTTGACAGTTCAGCACACACATTTTAAGCTGCTTTAATACTGCACCTTTCTGTGAAGGGAATGTGAAATTGAAACTATGCACAAGATGGTCCCACATGTGCCAGGATTCAAACAGATTCTTGTGAGAGACAGAAACGTGTGTAGGTTTTCATTTGCACTCGCTGTTGCATGGTGTAAGATATTATTATTGCTGAGGATTTTTGGATAAAATTATGGCATTTTTCGTTGTGACATTGAGGGAAAGTACACCTTTGTAAGTCACACTTGCATAAGCTTTAGTATGAAAGACGAGATTTGCCAAATTTTTATGCATCGGGTAAGCAATACACTCACCTACTTCAAGTTGTAGTGAGAACCTTGTAAGAGCTATTTATGCAATTAGAAGCACTGCTTATTGTAGTTATGAAAAAAAAATTTCAGCAATGGGTTGACTCTTGTCACTACCATTTAATTTTTCTTCCATCAGTAACTTCTGCAAATTCTGAACTAGTTTGTTGAAAGCCTGCCTGGAATATTTTGAAAAGCTTCGTTCTTATTTTCTTCTCCCGCGCCCTCACCCTCTCTACATCTCTGTTGTGGGGACAAGAATAAATTGTGTTCTTATACATCTGATAGAATTTACTGCACTCCAAAGCTATGTTTTTCCTAATCAGAAGTGCAGAATCTTTGTTCTTTCTTGTATTCTGTGACCAAACAATGATGTCCTTTATCCAACCACAAAACTGTTCTCTTTTTGCCAGCTGCCCTTTGTCTGTGTTCCATGAAAACATTTTTTGAGATTGCATTTCAATTGTAAACGTTCTGCCAACCTGTCAGTAGTGTCATGTATTTCTATAAGAATGAGTCAATGAATAATAATATAGTCATATCTATTGCAATTGTTCTTTGACAAGTAATGGATCAAGCCCAATAAACAAATGAAGGCTCATAAACTGAAGAACAGAGCGCGCCGGCAGGTGTTGCGCAGGAAAGGCTTAATCTGAATTACCAATCAGCAACCATCAAGTTATCCAAATCTCAACTTGATTGGTGTTATTAACTAAGTTTGAAGTCAGAGACCGTCCTCTTGTTGATACAGTGTAGGTATCTTTTCTTCCAAAGTTTACGGGACTTTTGTTTGCACTCCTGGTTTTTTTCCAGAGAGTGACAAGAAGGGGAAGAATGTACTATTCTCCTCCTATTTGAATGTCTGGCAAAGGATTGTGGGATGGCCGTGGGTGGATAAGAGTATCGGTTTCTCTTTGAGACAAGACGCACTGTTATTGCATGTAAACATTTTATGCATGAAAATAAAAGTGATATTGTGAGTTGATCTCCTTTTCGTTGCTGTGACGATTTGTTTTAGTTCCTTGCTACTTTTAGTTCCTCGTTAACTTTCAGTTCGTCATCAATTAGTTTCTGGTTCCTCTTTAATTTTTGGATCCTCTCACCTTATCTTACTATTGTGATGTCTTGTAGCTCTTTGCTGTTCTAGTTTTTTGCATGTCATTCTTATTTCCCTTCCTCAATTTTCTGTTCTGCCTGATTAGAATTATGAAACAGTTGTTCAGATGCTAAGCTGAAAAAAGGGTGTTGTGTCGTTATTAAGTGAATAGGCGTAACATCTGATGGAAGCTTTTATGAACTCCTGGAAAATTGTTCTAGTTTGAATTTAAATATTGCTTTTATGTGTAAGAGTGTGCTATTTTGGCTTAGGGCTTCGTGCTTTTATTCAGGCAGGCTTCTGGATCTACTGACTCTTTGAATTGAGTTTTTAACTGAATCTTTGACTTCATAATTTTTAAAACCAACTCTGGGTGGATGTGTACTTAGTCTTGTCTCCATCCTGCAACAGTCAGAGGTATAGAGAAACTTATTTTCTTTTGCAAAAGCTGCTAAACAAATGATATTCACACAGGAATACGACTTACTGGAATGCGTATTCTATGGCAAAATCTTATCTTAATATAATCATGATATGGTATGCCCGCCCCCTTCACCCCAGGTACATTCACTGCACCATAGGTGCAGGACTCGCTACACTGGCATTCTGAAGAATGTGCTGACACTGCTTGTTAACTCAATCTTGCATGCACAAACGGCTCCAGCTCAAAGTGTCCGGATTAAAGCCATGAGCTTTAATCTTTTTTAATCTGATCAAAATTAAGGGTAAAAGAACAAATGTGTACCAAAATCTTGTCTAAAAACAATTTGTTTAGTACCATGACGATGGGCATGGCAATTGGGATATATATCACTTACTGCTACGAAAGTGGATAAAAAACTCTTGAAAAAAGTTGTGTCGACAATGCAGGGCCTATACTAGAATTTCAGAGCAGGGTCTGGAATTGGTGACAAAGGGCACTTTTTTATTAAATTTCCTTCCAAAAGCTGTGATTTTAAGCAAATAGCAGTCGAAAAGGGCACTTTTTGCCAAGATTTAAGAAGGGCAGCGTCCGATATTCGGACCCTTCTTTGTTCTAGAATAGGGCATGCAATGCCATGCAATTCTTTCTTTTTAGATTCTTCAAAGCCTTATATTTATTATTTCAGCATTTGGCCTTAAATTAACGTTATGGCATTTTTTTAGATGCACCTTTTTTTCCGAGTGTAACCTATTGTCTTTGCCTTTGCTGGCAGCTATATACTGTTTCCAGGATTGTGTTATCTTGCTGGGTATTTTGTGAAAGTGAGTATCTAACGCATGCAGGAGTTCTTGATCTAGTAATAATTTGCTTTATTTTTCTGCTCTTATTTTTGTGAATTTTCATTACCATGTAACATTGCAGTTTTAGATTTAATTTGAATATAGGGCTGGAAATTTCTGTCACCGGACCTGCTTTCTTCGTTTTTGCTTGACAGCCTTTTTTAGAGAGCGGTGGATATGTCCGGCAAAAGTTTTCAGTTCATAGTGCCCGCTCCTTTTATGATTACTAGATTTTTCTTGTATTGCTTACTAAACAGTCTGCAGCAGGCTTTTAAATAGTGAGCGTTTTTTTCTCTGACTCAATACTCATCTCGGATCGTATTCTAGAAGTGCTATTTCTAATTGTTGTTGGTTCTTTGGTTGCACGGCTTGCTTCCTACTTCCCATGGGTA